>WBMZ01008639.1:0-23029 GCA_013400975.1 Atrichornis clamosus | reverse complement strand
TCAGATACCATCTTAATCCCGTCCTACCCTTCCCTTCCCATCCCTTCCCTTCCCTTCCCTTCCCTTCCCTTCCCTTCCCTTCCCTTTTTTTTCTTATTGGAAGGGGACCTGTAAACTCTCCCGCTTCTGAGCAGCCACAGAGGTAGCACTACATGATATTTTAACTGGCAGGTAATGTGATGAATTTTCAAGAGGTCATGGTATCTCAATTAAAAAACTATTATGCAATTAGGACCACTAGATTTGTTGCAATTTGTTTTATCTAGATATTGGTACCAAAAATTGCATACAAATTTCTTCCTGTCAGCAGCTTTCAGGATGTACAATTCTGGATCATATTCTAGTTTGAAATAAGCTAAACAAGCATCTCTGGCCAAAGATAGCTGGTCAAGATGTAGAAAATAAGCATCTCCCATATGAATACCAAGGACTGTACCATTTCAATTCAAAAAACAAAGTATAGTAAGTTCCAGCAAAATACTTCAGCAAATAAAAATGGCAGTCCTCATGTCAGAGGAATAAAGTAAGAGACAAAACAATAATAGATGTAAAATATCAAAACAAAAAAAAGGCAATAAACATCACAAAGCATCAAATTTTTTTCAAAATGCATTGACTGTTAGTTTTTCTGGTCTGTGATCTTGGAATAATGGACATTTAGAACTTAAGCAACAACAAAAGAGTATGTAAGATCAGACCTCAGATGCTGCAAATAAGTAAACATTGCTAAATAATGATCTGAATAATTAATTTGTTGAAAAAAACATAGCTCTTTTCAACAAGTCAGTGAATACAACTTCACCTCCCTTGGGCAGCCAGCAGGTCTTACCAGGTTGAAAGTATGTCATGCAATAAATGACACTGGCCAAAATTTAGTAAAGCATACCAGATCCACTTGCTTATTTTGCCAAAGTTAACAGCCCATGTATCAGGTTTGCAGTCAAAATTATGTTTTTAAGGGCTTATGCTAAAAGTTAACAACATACCACACTGAATTGTATCCAACATATCCCATTTCAAAAGCATAAGAGTCTGAAAAGATCCCAAGGACCTAAACATGTTGTTCCTGGTAACTTAAATAAGAGATATAGTTTCTTTAAGGAATCCTCCAGCCTACTGAAAATACAGTTTTACTATACTGGAGAGGAACCCCAGCCAGTGCAGAAATGGGGATGGGGAGATGATGGAGTGGGAATGATTAACTGAATTTGATTTTTTCAGAAATCACACATTTAAAAAAGTAGAATACCTTGTGAATTTGGGTTGAAATCACTGAAACCTGAAATATAAAAATATGTTATTTATGAATCCTTATATTAATATTACAAGTGGTTTATCATACTCTTTTGTCTCTTCACCTGGAATAATATTGAGTTCAGGATTTTTCATCTTGCTGCCACCAGAAGGAAAGAATAATTACACCTGCAGAACTGAAAAACATGTTGCTTCTGTAAGTTTGTGTGGAGCTTAGAACTCAACAGGTGCCTGGACCCGAAGCTCTGCCTCTTACAGGAGTATGCCACTTCTGTAGGAGTAAGAGATTCATCACCTCCTGCTGCCAATGACTTCAACACTTACAAGCCTCATGCCTCCCTCTTAGACAGGCTTTTACCTATGTGAAAGCAGATGTCTTGGCTCTCAGCTCCTTCTGACAGGATTGGTAGCCAATTCCTGCTGAGTTTGGAGCCATACCTGCCTTTTCTTTTTAACTTCAAGCCCTGAAGATAATGCACAACATGATTAAACCAGGCCAAAATTGCTATAAAATTACCCCAAAGAAATTATGGATCAGAGCCCTTTTTTCTTTTTTTAACAGAGAAAGTAACTATACCATAACACTATTTCTTCTTTGATTTATGAGACTGAATTACAGAGGATGGACTATGAAGTCTTAGAAAAGCTATTGTTCATCTTAATTATGTAAACAATGTCATTCAGGTGGTAAGTACGAGGCTTCACGCCTGCTCTTTCTTAAACCTTTGCGAAATCATAATGACAATGCAGCCATTGGGACACCCTAAAAATAGTGCTCATCTCCTCAGAAGGGGTTAGGCAGCCCTAGTCCTGCCTCTAAGACAATTAAAATAAGAGCAAGGGAAAGAGTTTTATCTTTTCCTGTGAGCAGTAAATCTTTTCTTACTCCTGTATTTTACCTGTATATTTAATTTAGAGCTGTATAGCTTTACCTGTGAGCAGGGCTGCAGGGAAAAGACAGTGCTTAAAGCAGTCTCAGCTAATTAGAGGTTCAGCAAACTCTTTGTGTGTTGGTCTCAAAACTTGCAGCACTTGGGGGATAGGCTACAGATTTTTATTACAGCAGTTGAGTAGCAGTTAACTATTGATCCAACAGAGAGAAGGCTGCTGTTCAGGGAAGTGCTAAAACATTTGCTGACAGAATTCTCAAATTGTTTGGAAAAGGACAGAGGTGATGCCTTACTTTTCAAGTCCTCATATATCCAACCGACATATACCACGTATAAGTAAGAGTTGTTTTTAAAAGACTGAATCACATCCTTAAAAAATCTGACAGACAAATGCACTTGTATATGTGTTCATAAATACACACACACACACACGTGTGGGCTGAAGTCTGTCTTTTAAGTCTATATAGACATGATAGATAGATAGATAGATAGATAGATAGATAGATAGATAGATACATAGATACATAGGAAAACAGTGTGGAGAGACCGAGGAAAGAGAACTGATGAACTTTAGGCATGGTTTATCTCACCTCATTTTAGCCATCTAAAACGTTGATCCAAACTAGTTCAGTAGGCTGCCCCTGTGGTGAATGCACAAAAAAATAGGACCCTAAGGAAGGGTGACATCCTGCATTAGGACTTGTATCTAAAGGGGACAGGGTGAAAAAATAAATGTGTGTAAGTGACATCAGACACTCAATTTTGCCTGCAATTCTCCAGGGTGATTCCCACCCTCTGATTGCTAGCACCATTTGTTATTTAGGTTTGCCATGTTTTCTGAACACATCATATATTTACTGGTTTATTAAAAGTTGCCTTGAAACTATCAACAGCCATTTATCATGGGATTTACATATATGGTATCACATGATACCATATCATGATACTTTTGCAGGACACTCCCAAATGCTGAACCACTGAACAATGTCTGTGGTACAACAGTGAGTTAGGCTGGCATGCGAGAAGAAAGAATTTCAGTAGTTTTGTGAACACTGCCTGAGCTGCTCCCTGTCTCACTGCACACACCTTTAGCCTCTCTACCAGAACATGCTGCTCTGAGAATGGGTGAAGGCCTCCATCTTTCGGCTCCCGGAGTGTTTTCCCTTTATCTTCCTGTCAGCTTGTCTCCCTAAGCAGTTTGTAACAACTGACCTTCAATTTCCCAGAAATCAAAACATATAAGGGTATTTGCTAACCGTTGTATCGCTTTGAAGACTATCTCTGTCAAACCAAAGTTTGCACCTTGTCAAAACCAGAACTGCTGACACTAAGAAATTGCAACACTGTCCTTCACTTAATGTCTTGGGAATGCTGACAGGGATGGATTGTGCACTTTGTTTAGTTATTTATTTATTTTTGCTTATTTTGCACATAGCTTCCTATTAAGTTAATCAGTCTATTCTACAGGGACTGTTCATAATTCACCACAGATATAGAGCAATGGGATTTCAGTGACTAAGGCAACATGATCAAATAGTGCAAAAATAATATGAAATGTCACCAAAATAGCAATGTCCAAGAAATTTTGATCAGTATTTTAGATTAATACATTAATGCATAGTAATTTCATATCTGTCAAAACTTTCACTGTACTTCTAAGTCACTCATAAAAAGTGAGCTTATAAAAATCCCACTTAACCTCCTCAAAAATCCAATTTCGCATTCTTTCATTATTATAGATGTTTATTAATAGGGTAACCTGATAGACAAAATGCTGAGTGACTTCTACTGGTTCTTATCCCCTCAAGTACTACTAATCCCCTCAAATACTGCTATAGTGTGTGTCCTACAAAAATCCCTTCTACATCTCACCGGGGGTCATAAGAGAGGTTCGAAATTATACAAACTTATATACAAAATTAATCATAATCAGCATTTTGAACTGGCTTGTTAATTTAGGTTTTTATGTTAATTTAACTGCATATTAATTTTGTCATGCAATATTTTCATGGGCTTTTTAAATTACCATGTAACAGATGGTGTTCCCTTAAAACTACCCTTTTAAAATCACATTTAATATTTTCAAAGGTAAGTTTAGTTATACTAATTTTTACCATAAAAATTGCTCACAAAATACATTAAAGTAGTAAAAATAGTCAAATTAGCAAAAAGGTATAAGTGAGACCTCTGTAAAAAAGCTGAGTATTTATGTACTTAAACTAAGACTTTATATAGAAGGCAGCAAAGGCTTTGATGTCTTGTTTGTTTGAACTGTAAGCTGTAATTTTCCCATATTCATGGATTTTCATAATGTATCTTATTTTTCATGTCACTGTTTTCATCTGTTCCAGATCAAATTGCAATCACCTAGTACAGAAGAAAAGGACTAGCTGTCCCCTTATAACAGTTCTTTATGAAGGGCAGCCAATAACAAGAACAACCACAACAACCACAGCACAAAAAAACAAACAAACAAAAAAAACCCAACAAAACCCCAAAACAATAACAACAACAACAACAACAAAATTACAATCAAATGCCAAGGGTATGGACTCAGAAAGAAAACAGAAAACAACTCTGATAATGTTAACATTATCCACAATGTTTGCATCCTGAAAGTACTTACATCTCTGTTATAACTTTAAGTATCAAAGGAGTAATTCTATTGAGTTCTGGGAAATTAATCCCATGAGTAAAATTAAACGTGCATAAATGTATAAAGAGGTCAGGGTATTCATTCCCTTTCTATTATAGACTATTTTAATTTTTTAAAATGTCTGCTGAGAACACATCCCAGCTTTTCTGCATTCACAGTCATGGCTCTGCACTAAGAGCACCATAGTTTGTCACTGAAGAATAGAGAAAGAAAAAGGTTCTCTGATCTCATTTTTATTATTGTTCCCTCCTTAGTTAACTTAGCAAACTAATTTAACATCTTTGTGTCTATGGAATGTAATTACTGGGACATCTTTTGAAACACTTCAAATCTATAGTTGAAAAAGGTATGATTATTCAATGTAGTATCATAAGTACATTACATGAGAGAAGAGTAAAATGGAAGAAAAACTATTTAAAAATAAACAGCTACAATAAAAGGGAGAGGGGATTCAATAATGCAAGTTTGTATCATTCACAGTGTCTGGACGTCTTCTCCCTCATGAAATTGAACTTCAGCAAATTATTTTCACTCCCCATCACTCAATCCTATGAAAGAGATGATCATAACATAAAAATAAAACAGAGACCAAAGTGACACTCACGTTGGCAGTGCTAGAGATATGCCAAATACTAAAAATTAAGGAAAAAGAACACTTAATTCAAACAGAATGGCAGCTGTCTCAGAGGAAGAGTGCGCATATATTCATTACTCAAGCAACCTAGTCCATTGTGCATTATACCCATCCCTGTATAATCCCTGATTAGAGGGTTTTATACAGAACAGCACATTACCTGTGTTGTCTGTGACTATGTCTACAGTATGCTTTAACCACTTTCAAAAACCAACCCCATAAGGTGTGTTCTTACCATGATCAAACCAGGATACCTCAGGCAAATCCAGAGCATAGGAAACAAGGAGTCTTCAGACATTGCACCTCTTCCACATGCTCTCACAGCATGCCTGTAAAAACCTGCTCCGGGATATGTCAGATAGATCTGACAGATCTACCCTGTATCACTGCATGGGAGACACTATTTAATTTTGTACCAGCATCTTTTAAGCAATTTGGAAACAGAGGAAGAAACTTGGGCTGGTGACTTTTGCCTGTGCCTTCCCTCTGTCTTTCAAAGGCCTGTTGGTGGTGATGTCTGAAACAGAAGATATACTGTCTACAGCCTCTGGATTCATCTCACCTGAACTCATGAATACAGTAGCTCAGCCTCTACTCTCCTACCTTTCATGACTAAGACACACCAAAATGTCCTGTGGTTACCTTCACTATCTCTTTTGAATCAAGACTAGAAAGTTGTTCAATCTACAGATACCCAGAGACACATCACAGACCCTGCAGAGGAAAGAATGATGATGAAGAAAGTCCTCTTTGGGGTTTACGTGAATGAAGTGTGTGTGCACATATGGTTCTTAGATATGCAGGAAGCAAAAGATTTTAATGAAGGCATTCCTTCATGGTGTTTAGGAGACAGTGCTGTGTACATTTTTTTTTTTCCCCAGAGATTTGAAATATTGTACAGTGAAATACCTTCACTGTTTTCACTCACGGACATCATGGCCAAAGAACTGACAAAGAGCTATTGGAACCTAGTGTTCAGCTTCTCAGTGCCCCATGGTTCTTCACAGCAGCTGCTCAGGGCATCGTGCAGAGGACTCTACCCCCTCATCCAGCTGCAGCTCCACAGTGAGCACTGACTACTGAGTCAGCTGGGAAGGCGAAGAGTGGAAGAAAGTCAACATAATCAAGGGACAGGTTTCTTGCTAGAAATCCCTTTAATTAATTTGTAGCAGTAGTATATGGCCCTAAGCTTATAGAGCATCAACCAAAGGATGTCATAACTAATCTGCTCCTCAAGGTAATGCTGCAAATCAAGACAAGATTTGTTCATTCAGCTTTTTACACAAAAAGAAAACTGCACAGGGCACCCTACTTTCTTTAAAGTAAGAAAACCAAGCAAACAATAAAAGTCCACCCCATGTGCTTAACATTCTTTTCCAGCATTTGTGGTTCTTACCTCACAGTGTGTTCTGTAGCTTGGCTCCTCACCCATTATAGGGCTGGGCCTCTCAGGAGTTCGCTTTGACATTGCTCCAAGGCAAATCTGTAAATTGCATATCTCAGATGTGTACCTGAGACAGAATGCAATCCACAGCCATCTTGGTTATCTACTGACTAATCAATACAGGGGGTCGCAGACTAACTCTGATACTCCTGAGTCCAAAGACAATTTTTGTCAATTTCCATTCCTTAGAGCCATCTTACATGGAAGATACAAAAACCTGAGGCAAAGCCAAGAATATCTCATTTTTTATCTCCATGCTATAGAAACATAGACAGTGGAAACATCCAGGGTGGAAAAGTCTGGAACAAGAACCTGACTATTGTGCTGGAGGATGGCCTGGTTGATTTGTTGAGTGGGAAGGGAAAGAGTACAGTGGCCAGTAGGCAAAATCCTATCACTGCACAGCTTTCTAAAAGGTCCTCTTTTCCTTGTACATAGACCCTACACAATATATCTTTGTGTTTGAAAATGCTAAAGAGAGGAACACTGTAATAAGACAGGGCATCTGCAGCTGCAGGGAATATTTAAGAAGTCAAACACTGCTGTGACCAGAGTGGGGTAAATATTAAGTAGTTGCCAAGACTGCTAATCCAGTGCTTTCCAAATAATTTAATTGTACGTAAGTATACTCAATTCTTTAAAAATATTTGTGTGTTCATTGATGCATTATAAACTGCTACTGTAAAATACATCAGGACAATTTCCTTTACTTTTATTTCTGACTGTGCTGTTTTGCCTTGCATGTCTTTAACTACAGGAATTCCATTTATCCAATGGTCAATAATTTGTTTGTCCATTGCTATGGCTTAATCAAGCAGCAACTGATAAGTCAATCAGTGAAGGACAATATTTGGAATTTTGTGTCATGGGCTGAATGTGCGATGTTCTCTTCTCAATAGCAAAATGCTGTTGGAAGAAAAATAATTCTGACACACCTACTTAGGTGAAATATTTTTTAACTACTTTATTTCCCTTCCCATTTCAGGCTATCGTGCCCACTTCCCTCTTCACTTATTTCTCCATTTGATTTGTCAGAAAAGATAAAAACTGTATATGTTTCACAGTCATCTCTTTATTCCAAACTCTCAGATTTTACATTTATGTTTATCTTATTACCAATCAGCTGGAATAAAAAGCAAGTGAGCAAGTGTTTGAACTTACAAAACAGTAAGTTAAGATAAAAATGGGAAAAATGCTTTACTTAAATGAAAATAAAGACATTGACCAGCTGGAAAGACTCCAGAGGAGAGCCACTAAGTTGATGGCAGGGCTGGAACACCTTTCATATATATGGAAAGGTTGAGAGAGTTGAGGTTGTTCAGCCTGGAAAAGAGAAGGCTTCGGGGAGACCTTATTATGGCTTTCCAGTACCTTAAGGGGGCTTAAAAAGGAGAGAGAGCAACTTTTTATACGGGCAGATAGTGACAGGACAAGGGGAAATTGTTCTAAACTGACAGAGGGCAGGCTTAGATTAGACGTTAGGAAGACATTCTTTACTCAGAGGGTGGTGAGGCCCTAGAACTGGTTTACTGGAGGAATTGTGGACTCCGCATCCCTGGAAGTGTTCAAGACCAGCCTGAATGGGGCTCTGAGTAACCTGGTCTGGTGAAAGGGTCCCTGACCGTGGCAGTGGGGTTGGAACTAGATCATCTTTAAGGTCCCTTCCAACTCTAACTATACTCTAGTAAGTATATTAAAATGAAAATAAATACTTCATGAAAAATTGAACTGAAATGTACTGGAGCACACTATAATATTCTTTAAAAGCAGCAAAATGTATGAGTGCCTCCTCCCTCATCTGCTCCATCAAATTACTGAATAGTAGAAACATTAGTGGTTTTATTGTTAATAAATGCATGTGATTAATAACTGAGCTCTACAATTATTTTCACTTTGAGCCTATAGAAGCAGTTGAGATTTCTTATATATTAAACTTTCCTCTATTTCTCTTTATTTGCACCAACTCCAATTTTAAAGTTTCCTAATTAGCATCCTGTGTCCAAAAATACAACAGGAAGAAAAATCCATATGAACATTTTAAAAAATATGTTTTTATAAGAGACATGGTTTCTATATTAAAACCACAGAGATAGTAGGACTTTAGTGCGTAAGTTCAACTTCATAATTAATGCCAGTTGTTACCTCACAAGACAGGCCACCTACATCCTTATTTCTAAGTGCTCAGTAGCAGTTTCTATATTAAAGTTAATTGCTCAATGGAATTTTGCATAATAAAGATCATATTGAAGAAAAATGTGCATATTCAGAATCATAAAGTTAATTAATCAATAAACAATTAAGACCAGTACTCATTATTGTACCATAAACCAAACCTTTTAAACAACCAAAAAATGAATCTATGGTGAAGTTCTACCAGTTACATTTAAAGTGTGAAGATTATTACTGATTACAAAATGTGTAGTTAGCAAGCCAGACCTTTGCAGACTGTGCCCCCTGTTCTGCAAGTATCAGTCTGTTCTGCTCTCCCGTGGACATTTCCAACTGTGGCCACGTATGTGAGTGCAGAGTTTTATTATATCTCATGACTATTTTTAAATTTTATTCTAGCATGGTAAAAATCATTTCTGCACCACTTCTTAACATTTTAACAAGATGTGTCCCTGGCCTCAAAGGGTTCATAGCTTTAAAGAAACTGTTAAGACATGTTGGAAGACTATAACTCAAGAAAGGAGAGAAAGGCAGAAGAGAACTGCATTAATGAAGACAAGCAGAGAGAAGGGGAACCCAGAATATCATCTAGGTTTTTAATAGACCAGGAGGAAAAAAAAGATACTGTCTCCTGCAAGTCCTTTTACAGCAACAGCTGGTAGGGTAGGTATCAGAAGCCTTGATATGAATCAGTATGTGGTTTCTTGACTTTAGGTGTGCCACATACCTCCTAAATTCAGGAATGTTTGTAAAGACTCAACTTAAGTCATAAGAACTCCTCTTCCCAAGCATGTGATTAATTGTCAGTTATCTATACTTTGCATTTTTGGCAATCTATAAGCAGGGCTGTAGTGGCAGATTTTTTCCAGGTTTGGAGGATTCCAGAGCACAGACTGGGCTTGCCTATTACTGTGCCAAGTCCGTGGCTGACAGCCGCTACAGGGACAGCATCTTGCAGGAGGGCATGAGAGCGTGACCCTCACTGCTGCAGTGATGTCCTAGCCCGACTTGGTGTGGGGTCACTGGAAGCAGCAAGAGATCCACGGTGGAAAGAGAAGGTGGAAGCAGGGTCAGGAAAAAACTATGCTGCTAAAAGGACAAGACAGATACAGAGACAGATGTAGATATTCTTCTAATTGCTTACTAGGACTTGGGAGGATTTTTGCTTTCTCCCAGACCGAAAGGACCGGATCTTGCATCAGAGATCTTCCTCAATACATTCAAAAGCACAACACAAGTATGTCTTGTTACAAATGGCAAGTCTCTAGTAGAGAAATTTTATAAAAGGTCTGACTTCCATGCAAATTAGAAACAAAAACAGACTTAGGGAAGGCAATACCCACAGAAACTGGGAAGTCAGAGAGTTAACTATCCCATCTCACTATAATAGATAGCAGAAATAAGGTTCATCCCATATAACTTCAGACATTTACATCTGAACAGGGAAAAGAGCATCAGCTTGTGAATCATCTAACTTACTTCTGAGATCAACAGCAAGATTCAATGAAAAACATTGCAGAATCACCTGTTTCTACTTGTTGACCATACCAGGACACTAAGCACCACAGATATGGACATCTACATTGTAAGATGTCTTCCATCTGTCTACATTTTAGCAATCTGTCCAAAACTGGATAGATGGATCCCAATACATATCCCATTGATGGGCTAGTTTTCTGAGGAATGGTGGGGAGAAAGGGACTGAGAAACACTTCCCTCTTGTAGAACCGATCAAGGAAGGAACCTTGTTCTTCACCATGAGATGTTTCAGGTAACTTAAGAAAATTGCTGTTTAAATAAACAATATCCTTCACTTTTTATCTGTATTTCCACATAGCTAAAACAATATTATGGCAATAGAATTCAAAGAGCTGTGATAGAGTGTAAAATTAAAATATGGAAATATTGTAACAGTATACATGCTTACAAGAAGCCAGTACCACAGGAGTAAGAGAAGCATGACAAGAAATACTTACTGCGTAGAAGAGGAGAAAGACATGGAAATATATAGTTGAAACAGAAAAATGAGTGCAAGAACTATATAAGAAAAAAGATTAGGCTAGGCTGTGTGAATGGGACAAAAGGGTTGTATTAAATATACTAAGAGAGAAGAAGCCAGAGGAGCCATATAAAAGAAAGGAGGAGAAGAGATTAGAACAGCTTCTTGTCAGTATATTTGAATACCATGTTTTAGTAGTTTCATCATTAAATATTTTTCAGTCTCTTTCTCTCACATATGGGTATAAATGGGTATAAAATGATATGATCATATCTAAGCATTTTATTGAAAACACACTACTGATTTTTTTTTTAACCCTGTGTCACTTTTGAACATGCAGCACAGTGTAGTGTTTGAAACCATCTCCATTTGTTGGCTTCCTTTTCGCAAACCTACTTATTTTTAAAAGCCTGGTATATGATACACAAAATACAAAGCACAGACAAAAATCTAATACCAATAAACAAAAATAAAGTTTATGAAGAATCACATTATAAATACTGTTACAAAGACCAAATACATATTGAAGCTGAGTTGCACTGTGTGAAGGTGACACCCTCTAAAATTAATGAAATGTACAGTTAAGCCAGTTTTAAGGAACATATACTGAGCCATCCACTCAGGATTTGTTGCAAGCACACAGACGTCTTTATCAATTATTACTCCTAGGACCAGAATCCATACTGATTAATTCAGCATAGATCTGCTGACTTCAGTGATACACTACTTACATTTACTGTGATAACAGTCAGCAATGTTCATCAAAAACAGAACAATAAATCATTCCCCAGCAATTTTTAGCTATATAACTTTAATAAAAGGTCTAGGATTCACTGATTAACAACAGTGAAATAACAGATTCAAGTGTGCATACAGGAAGGAAGAAAGAAAGGCAAAAGAGAGAAAGAAAGGGAGAAAGAGGGGGAAAATATTTCAGTGCAATCAGATATTACTGGCAGCAGAGGACCAAAAACACTGCCAGTATTTATGAAGGATAAAATCCTATGGCTCTTAGCAGTAGATCTAATACATTTAATGTAGTTGCTATATACTTTTTTGGGATAAAACCCCTATATATATTGCCCTTTTTTGATTCAGTGGTAGATACCTATATAAATTAGTGTATTTTTTAAATTTCCTTCCACTCACTCACCCACAGTTTTTCACCTTTAAAAAACCCCAAAACAACAATAAAACCCCCACCCTCCAAATACTCTTTTCTTGTGCCTGACACTTTGGAAACCTCTCATGTTTTGCGTAGTGTAGTCAAAATATGTCTTTTCAGAATGATGACAGCCACCTGCAGCTCCTGACAGTAATACCCCACGTATTCACTGAATATTTTGCCCTTTGGTAATATAAACGTGTTCCTCTCCTCTCACTCTTCAGTTTGAGGACAGAGTACGTATCAAGAGCATGATTCTATTCTGCCGTATGTTTTACACTGATACAAGGCCACTGATATGAGCTGAGCTACTGCCAGCATAAAACTCTCTAACTCAAGTTTTACATTTCTTTAGAATATTATGTAAACTCAGCTATTTCTCAGTAATTCCACACCAGAAGACTAATACAATGACCTGACACACATATTTAAGCACATCCAAAAAGCTGCATTTCTTAAGCTTTGAATGATACATTCACTGTATCTGTTTTCCCCAAGTAGTTGAGCTTCACGGCATCTCTCTGTAGAAGTGTGGACCATGAACCCCTTATTGACAATCATATGAGAAGTCCTCCCCATGTCAGTAAGCAGCACTTGACATTCATGCCTTTGGCTGTTACTGCATGATGTTTTCTCCTTTTCAGATATTTTAATAATTTTTATAATATGATGTCAAAAGTGTGTCTAATATATACCTAAGCTTTTAAACAAGTTGTTTCAATGAAACAATTTATTCTGGATGCCCACCATGCAGTCAAGGAAGGGATTTGGTCAAGGTAGTATATTTTTTACTTCTTCCAAGTATCCTCTTCCAAAACTATAAAGTATGTCACTGACTTATATATGTTTATTCCCAATTCTACAACATTTGTTTAGTTTAAGATAACCCTTGCCATGTTCAATCAAATTTTAGATACTGGACAATTTTAGAATAGGACATAGCTTCTTCCTCTTTCAAAACATGAGGGAAAATGCAAATAATTATTAAGTTGTGTTCACACTTCATTATTACATTTACAAAACTAATGGTGTTCAGATAGAGAAGAAAGACCTTGAGAATTTCCTCCCTGGGTCTGAATTTGATCTGAATTTGGACTATATCCTCAAATTTTTAAATGTGAGCACTTACTTTAGGCAATTATGGGAACTCAGCCAATGTTTTAAAACTGAAATAGACGTCTTGACATTCGGAACAATAATGTCCAGTGCTTGAATCCAAATTTCAACCAATTCCAGAATCTGCACCTCTGAAAATCTACCTCTCTCTCAGTATTAAAATATCCAAAAAGAGTGAAGATAAAAATTTGGAATACTAGACCAAACTAAAATTTATCCAGCCCCACATTCTGTTTCAGAAGCAACTGAAACACTTGGTCAGTAAATACTGAAAGAGGAGCAATATTCTTCCCTAATACATTCCCAACCTCCAATTATTTTCAGCTCAGGGAAATTCCTGAAGCAGATATGATTTTGCACACTTACTGAAAACCTCTTCACTATCACCATCATTGGATTTCTCTTTTATATGCTTGTCCCGTTTGCCCGAGCCCATGAAAATTTGTATTTTATTTACTTTATTTTTTATTATCTACAACAGCCATTGGTAAGGAGTTTCAAAGGTCAGTTACTTGTTGCATGAGAATCACCTCTTCTGTTTTGAGCATTACTCATTCCAGCCTTTTAAGATGCCTGCTGTTCCTTTTGCTAGACAGTGAATTATCAATCCCCAGCCTGTTTTCCTTGACACTCTTGAGTCTGTAGCATCATAGTCTCATAACATGTCCTTTTATCCTTCCCAGGGTGAAGCCTTCTGGTTGACTCAGCTAATCCTGACTGACCTTTTCATGGAAATATTGAGTATTTTAGAAAATACCGTCCATACACACTTATCATATTAATTTATTATTTAGAAAAATGTATGCATTTGGATCAAACAAGCATGCAGGGGAGGACTAGGCTGAGACTTCAATTCCTGCTCCTTAGCATGGAGTTTGGAAGTCTGAGCTTGGATGAAGTTTTTTGTTACAGTAAGTTTCTTAAGAAGAGCTATGTCCCTCAGAAAGACATTATGCTTAGGGAGCGTAAAGCCCCAGATAACTGAGGATACTGTCACAAAGGATCTGCTTGAAACCTCCCAAAAATTCACTTCAAACTACTACTTCCTGACACTCAGGATACACAGTTCAGGATCCTCCCCTCAAATCAGTTTCTATGAAACTTTGTTTTAAAGACGGGCAGGCCACACTTTGTCAGCAGCAGTAAAGCAATAATGGTGCTGCCAAATCCTTTGTACTTCCCATCATTAGAACCAGACATAAGAGAAAAAAAGTCACTTGGATTCTGATCCTAGATTAGAAAATTCTTTCTGTGTTTCATGCTGAATAGACATTGTGGACTGTGTCCCACTGAATGAGGCCTAAAAGGAATAACAAAAACTGTTGCAAGCCTTAACCAAAAGCTGCTATCCTTTTTTGCTGGTTTAGAAAGTTTTAAGAATAAAAAAATGCAGGTTTCAAACCCTCAAAAGAGGGATTTGAACCCAAGTCTTCCACTAAGACTTTATTTAAACAAGATCCTGTATTGGTACCTTGATCAACATCTTAAAACAGATCACAGGTGAACTTGGTAGGGAACAAGCAGTATATTTTGTGCACCTTTGTGCTAATTCTGGTGGGGTAGAGTTAATTTTCTTCTTAGTAGTTAAGTGTTCAGCTGTGTTTTGGATTTGTGCTTTAAACAGTGTCGGCAACACAGGGATGTTTTCATTATTGATGGGCAGCACTTGGAGATGGTCAAGACCTTTTCTGCTCCTCACCCCACCCCATCAGTGAAGAGGCTGGGGGTGCTCAAGGAGCTGAGAGGACACTGCTGGGACAGCTGATCCCCAACTGACCAAAGGGACATTCCACATCATGTGGTGTCATACTCAGAATATAAAGCTGGGGGAAGAAGAAGGAAGGGGAAACATTTGGAGTGACGGTATTTATCTGTCCAAGCAACCATTACACCTAATGGAGCCCTGCTTTCTTGGAGATATCTGAACACCTGCCTGCCAATGGGAAGTAGTGAATGAATTCCAGGTTTTGCTTTCCTTGTGTGTGCAGCTTCTGCTTTATCTATTAAACTATTGTAATCTCAACCTATGAGCTTTCTTGCTTTTACTCTTCTGATTCTTTCACCCGTATGACTGAGATAGGAGTGAGTGAAAGGCTGTGTGGGGCTTAGTCGCCAGCTGGGGTTAAACCACCCCTATTTGAAACACTAAACTCTTACAGCAGAATGTTAATCTAGACAGGTTTATCAGTCCTTCATTTTCACTAATGCAAGGAAAAACGCTACACAAGACATCATCTTTTAACACTGTCCTTTGTGATTAGTGATCTTAATGACACACAAAGTACCTAAAATCACTCTTCTCCAGCCTACATACGCAAAATGAAGGGCATTAAAGATGGATTCAGTATTAACCCCGAATTTCTCTCCTTTTAGTAGAGTAAGCCAAGACGACACAGGGTTTGGGGTTTTTTTGTATTTATCACAGTTCAATTTGATTAATGACTAGGCAATATTTTAGAGTACATTAATAACATCAGAGATGAAAGGGCATTTTAAAAATATTTGTACTCCTCCCAGTATAAAGAGGATCTCAGTGCATTTAGATAATTAACATGAAAACTGTGGCCTTATTTTTACTTCGATCTTTGCATAAATATTCTCCAATTAATTTTGTAAAATTTGTGATATAGTCCACATGTAGGGACTGCAATTTCTCTTAACTTTACAGTTATACACCAGTACAACCAGTTAGAATCTCATCACCAGAAAATACGCATACATGAAATAGCGACACTTTTGTTTTCAAATAACAGTCATTATATATGTAAGGCATAAAATATTGAAAATACTGATTTCATAGACTGAAAGACTAGAAAAATTTTTCCAATGACCTAATAAACAGAGCCAAAGAACACCAAGTCATCTACAAGTGTTACTGGTAATACAAATACTTCTGAGTACCCATTTAAAATGCAACCAAAGAAGCATGAATCCAGAAAACCTGCCAGAGAATAACATCTGGTAAAAATAAAGAATTTCAAACATTTATGTGAAATTACAACTTAAAAGCAAAATAAGCAAAATAGAAGGCTTTCCAATATAAGACTTTATGTTATTGTCACAATAGAAGTGTTGCAACATAAGAAAATTACTGCATAAATACTCAGAGAAATAATTTTTTAAAAAACCTACAGTGCCTTGTAAATTATTTCAGAATAACAGAATGAACAAGTTCTGTAAGGAACTTTGCTCTGTACGTAAAATATTCAATAAATTCCAGTGTGAAAAAACCCTCTAAGTGTACTGTAAGGGCTGTACTCAAGAATGGAAGCCCAGGGCACAGGAGGACACACATCAGAGAATGCAAGTCACAACTAGGATACTAAGGGTGCAGCACTGAAAAAGAGCAAGAAAATGTAACAATGTAGGATAATAATAAATTTTATAAACCCTATTAGAAACAAATCAGATGCGATCAAATGGCAAAGATTAAAGATATAGTTTCTCAGAACTATAGAAAGTTACTTCTTGAAACAGCACATAATTGAAAGAAAACTATTCCGAGAAATGAGTGTCACCTTGGAAGACTTAAGACAGCCTTAAATCAAGAGGCTCAGCTTGACAAACTGGAGACCCTTATTAAAACAGAGTTTAGACATATTTTTAGACTTCAATCACAATAAGCAGAAAGAACTCAAGGATTAAGAATATCCAGACTAATATGTAAAGTGGTCATAAAATAATGGGGTTAAGTGCATCTAATAAGAGATAAGATATATAAAAAATGTCACAACACTAACCTTACAACAGAGGTCTTCAGTAGAATGCATGTTAGTCAAAAAAACTACCCCTAGTATCTTTTGATGTGGCGTTTGTGTTTCTTCCAAAATCAAGAATATTTCCATTGATAAATGCACATATGGGGGAGGGGAGGAGATAAGCAAGGAAGGTAAGTTGTAAACCAGTGGAGTGAAATGAAAGGATTTGAGATGCTACTTGAGCTAAGCAGGGAATTGTCATAATCTGAAAAGGCAGCTTTTAGGAAATGAGGGAAATGAACATAGACTACAACAGCAAAGAGGTAAAAAGGAAAAAACAGACAGCAAAGGTAACTGCTAAAATATAAAAACAAATTAAAAGAGCCCCCTTAAATATATCAAAAGCAAGAAACTTTTAAGAGTTACTATGTCTTCTGGGAACTTCAGAGAATAAAGACAGCAATTAAGGAAGAGAAGGATGTTGCTAGGAACACAGAAGATTTATTTGCATCAGTCTTCACAATAGAGAATGTTAGGGAGATATCTACTCTTGGGTAATAAAAATTAGGTACTATCAGATGAAGAGGTGCTGGAACAAATCAATCATTTGAAAAGCAGGAAGCTACCAAGACTGAAAATCCTGAACAAGTAGTTGAGCTATGCAATCTCTAATTGAAAAACAACTCCTTTACTGGAAGGTTAGAGAATAGCAAATGTTTCACATATATCACAAAAGGAGTTTAGGATGATTCAGGGAATCAAAGATTCATAAATCTTACACCTGTATCTGGCAAATTAAAAATAAGAAAATAAAACACTCACAAGACCATGAGATGATAGATCTGTGCAAAGGAAGATGATACCTCATTCATTTGTTAGAATGTTTTCAAAACATCAGTAAACTACAGTAGTGGTCAAAACAGAACCAATACACATAATTTATTTAAACTTGTTTGACAAAGTTTCTCACAGGAGACTGATAAAAAGAACACACATGGACAGCAAACTGAAGACCTCTGTTCAGTGCAGCAGCTCTCAGAAGAAGCAAGATATTAAAATGGATCAAGAAGAGATGATAAAGAAAAACAATGTTATATAAATCAGTGCTGCAGCCTCATCTGAACTGTTGTGTGCAGTACTCGTTTCTACATCTTAGAAAGATATCAGAAAACTAGAGGGTGTTTAAGAGAAAAGTGACAAGAATTATAGAAGCATGTTATTGTGGAAACAGACTGTAATATCTTAAAAGGATATTGAACAGGCATGACAAAAATATGTGACAAAATTGCTAGAAGTAAGCCAGAATCTCACTTCTCCCTGCCTTAATACAAGAATATGGTGACACATAATTAAATCAAAAGGTAGCAAATTTAACAGAACATCAGTTTTCACTTAGTATTTATGCTGTGGAACTCATCATTTGATAATGCTGAGATAGAAAAAAATGTAAGATTGAAAATAATTAGGTGCTTAAGTGGAAAATAAGAATGTTTGGAGTTAAACTAGGTAAACAACTATTGCAGGCGAACCTGAACTTATTTGGAGACTTAAACAGATCTCTGCATACTGGAGACTAGGTGGGATTTTTTGAAGTCAGCTTGTCAAAAACAGTTGTATTCTGGGTTTTCTGCACCTTTCTCAGGAGTCCTCAAGGGCCACCATCCGAGGTAGGATGCTGTACAGGCCTTATGTGTGATTCAGACCTCTTCTACCCATACACACGGAGTGACCTATTGCATGAAACTCACTGTTTCTAGCCCAATTATTGTCATTGAGTAGAAATTTCAAAATGCTTAAAGCTAGTAGCAGAATTTAGAAGTACTTATTAAAACCTTTGCTGAAGAAGCCATACTAAGATTGAAAAAAAACAAGCAAGCAAGAAAATCACTGACTTCTTCAACTTGAAAATTGTCACATAACAAGAGGTTTGATTGAATTTGGAAGGTGACATTATTTTCTGATGAAAAATCAACTTCTCAAAGAAAATCAGTAATTTCGCTGAAATTTTTCAATTTCAAAATAGAACTTTTTATTCACCCCTATCCCCCATATAGTCTATATATTCTTGAGCACCATCTACTGGTGCTGCATTATTAATTAGCTATTAATGAAAATACAAATCACTTCTTTAATAAATTAAATAGGATTATAGAGTATTTCAAAATACATTTAAAATCGAGAAGGCAGAACATAGCCTATTATTTATTAAATTAATCTTTCCTCTTAACAACAAAGACAAAACTAATACAGGTGAAGTTCACTTAGAAACTGAACTCAAAAGTGAAATGTACTATTTCTTAATGGTTTGTAACATCCTGGACCAGAAAACATTGCAAGTTCATGAAATTATTTCCAATTTACACTTGTTCTCAACCTTTTAGAACAACAAAATATTTTTTCACCTTTCTTATTTAGGTATTTACTGAATTTTATACCTGCAATATTGCAAGCATCTTCCATTTTATTTCTTTGCTTCATACTAAATTAAATAACACTTCTCTTGAAATGGTCACTTCAGCTTTGGATTTTAAATTTCCCCTGACTTATAGCAGGGAAATACAGTTTGGTGTTCTGCAGAAGAATCTGCAATGCAGAGTAGAAAGTCTATTCTTGCCAAAGGGGATTTTGAAGGGCCTTGCATATCTGAGAAAAGCGGGATGTGGGGAACAGACCAGTGCCACTTTTACATAAACTAAGAACCTCAGAGAAAATATTCCTCAACTCTTACCTGTAAGTTGAGTCTCTAACAACAGTTTCCCTTGTTGTGTACGTAGAAGGACATATCTAAGTGTAACTCTGGAGTCAGTTAAACATGATAATAATAATTAAGAATGAAGATTAAAGTCTTTGTTGAAAAACTTTTTAACATACTTTTTCTAACTATGTACCTTCAGTATTGGAGACAGACCATTTTATTTGCTCAAAGGAGTGACACTGCAGGCTACAACAGTGACCTTTACTTGAAAACAGTCCCCCTAAGGGTGACAGGTGATTGAGTGAGCAAACAGTCCATTCTCCAAAGCCTCTTGCTTTAAACTGTGCCTTCCTTTTAATATTTGCACCAAAACTGTCAGTGATAATTCCAGTTCCAATTGTGTTGAATTTCATGCTATGTTCACTAAAATCTGGACTGAAATCATCTAACTGCTGTCACTAAGATACCACAGATCTCAAAGTGCTACTGCAGATCTGGGGAGGGGGGGAGGGAAGGCAACTAAACAAACCATTTAATTTATTCCATCCAACATATTAAATTGGGTAAGGCTCATTTTTCTCACTAATATAGAAATTACTTAAAAATATTACTTTCCTCCCTCTTTCCCAGTTTGGATCAAGCCCAACTTTGCTGAAACAATTGCGTTGAGTCTAGAAAGCAGCACTATAAATTTAGCATTCACTATGTTGTTCCTATCCCTACCACACTACTACTGAGTGACATAACACTTCTTTCAGTGCCTTGATACTTTCTTTGTAGTACAGATGGCACCACGTGTACCATGCAGGGCTGACAGCCCTCCCATGAAACAGTGTGGGATTGCATTAATACATTATTCCTAGGTTTTAACAGAGGTATTCAAACAAGATGGATCTACTCAATATTTCCAAATTATGTGCATAGGTTCACTTTATACGTGCCCTTCAGAACATAGTTTAGGAATAAATGTATATACAAATTAGTACCATTCCAGACACAACTGATCTGCATGCCCAAATTAAACAAACATATTGTCACATTTCTACTTAATTATATATTGCAGATTTAAACATATCCTGATTCTTCTAGCCTATGAAAATATCAGGGTTTTGTTATCTCAAATGCTTCATGCTGGCAAAAAAAATTATTTCTCAAATTAGTCTCAGTTCAAGTAGAAAGGCACCTGCAAGTGGATCATGGATATTTGTGTACATAGAAAAATGGTATTGTTTCATTTAGTTCCAGTCATTAAAACCTGTACTATTCAAGCCTAATTGCAGCAAATCTTATACAGAAATCTGCAGAGTGCTCTGTGCAGCCATCCCATCCCATCCTATCCCATCCTATCCCGTCCCGGCCCAACTCATCCCACTGGTCCTCAGCCGTCATAGTTAACCTAAGCATGACTTGTGCAAATACCACCCTTTCTTTCAGTTTGTAGACAAGAGATTAGCCTCCCTCCCAGATTCCTCTCCAGCATTGCCATGTCTTCACAAAATTGAAAAGTTCAAGTTAATCACCAGGTTGGAATGCCCAGGAAGATGTCTAAAGGCAAATGTTTACCGTACATTGTGTATTCATTATTTTTTTGTTTCCACTCACAATTAAAGCAGCTACTGTTTGCCAATGCCATAGGAAACAGGTGAAAGAATTCATTCAAGTTGGGTTTTTTCATGACTCACTCTCCAACTCTTCATTTAATATAAGGGTGGTTAAATACTGCATTGTATGTATACCTTTGATTTGTTCTGCTCTTTTCACCCTGTCAATGAACTGAACTTCCCATAAGTATTTCAAGCAATGTGATGATCATCCACAGATAGTATGGAATGTCACCAAATGTGAGAGAATATGACTGTCTCTAAACCAGTAATGGTTCCATTTGCATTGCATTGCATTTGCTGAGCACAGATCCTGCACATCTCTCACATTTTCCTTGGTTTGGGTAGATATTTTTTATTTTATTTTTACAATAAGGACATAAAGTATTTATGAGTGTAAAAGCTAGCAGGGATGTAGTTTACAGCTTACACCTATGGAAAATACAGCAAAAAGCAATAACCATGTTTTCGTTCACTTTGGTCAAAAGTAGTTTGTGACCAGCAATACCACTGATCAGAATTTGTGCAGCGTGTAATTGTAATCATAAAAGCTCTGTATTACTGGAATTCAAACCTTGCAGGGGCTAGAATGGGATTGTAGGGGAGAAAAACGCTTGCTTTAAGGACTGATTGGTTTGGATGTTGTCCAGAAACGTAAATTTTCATTTCATCAGGGTGGGAGGTCGTGTTCAAAACCGCACAGCCGTGTTTCATATGAACTTTGAAGGCATGGAGGGGCTGTACTGCCTGCCCCACGACCTCAGCACGGCCTTGTGCTCTGTGCAGAATGGCAGCGGTGGGAGCGCACAGCAGCCAGGCTGAGAGCTGCTGACTGACAGCAGCATTTATTAAAATGTCATCTCCTAATTTTCACACCGGATATCTGTTGTCGTGCAGACTGCCCCGATATCTCACGCCAGCGGGAAGGGCCAGAGGACAACCTAACTCGCCCTGGGGAGCAGGAGGGGAGGGAGAAAAAGCATATCCAACCATACCCAGCTGTAGGAAAATTTAAAAAAAGAAAAAAAAAAAAGGGAAAAAGGAAAAAAAAAAGGTGCCTCGATTGTGGCAAGGCTCTTTCCACGAACCTCCCCCGTCTGTCGGACCCCACCCGCCGCTGATGGTGACACTTCAACCGCTGTCGCCTCGCAAACTCCGCTCGCAGCCGGGGCAGCGTCGCTCCCGCACTGGGCACCCGCGCCGGGAGAGCGCCGCCGGCTCCCCATCCCTCCCCGCGTAGAGGGCGACCAGCGGCAGCCGGGGGAATGGATGCGGCCGCGATCGGACACAGCCTTATCTCTGGCAGGGAACAAACACGGCGTTAATTGCAGCCGCGCTGAGAAAATTGCTATTGTTTCCAGTGAAAGGCGGGCGGCAGTTCGAGAGGGTTTATCCCGAGAGCCCTGTATCACTTAAACCTGCGTCGCGGGGCCGAGCCGACAGCTCCTGGGGTTGCGGCGAGGGGCGGTTGTGCTTTAGAAGAAAACACAAGAGGAAGGAGATCAAGTGCGAGCTTCCAGCCCCGGCGTCCCCGTTTCCCTCGCTCCCCGCCCGCGGGTTTTTCTGACGCCGGGGCGCAGCCGGCCCCAGCGCTGGGCACGGCGGCCAGGAAAACCTCCTGCGCGCAGCGAGCGCCGTTTCTGGGACGCGCTGGGCGCCGAGCGGCCGTGACGCGCGCAGCGCACCGCGGGCCCGGCAGCCGGGGTCG
>WBMZ01008638.1:0-99285 GCA_013400975.1 Atrichornis clamosus | reverse complement strand
ACTCAGCATATTCTGTGATTCAGCTTTTTTGTTTGCCAATTCTCATAAACAGCCATTGTAAGTTAGCCTGCCATTGCTGAAGTTTTATGTTTTTCAGAGAATATATCTTCTACCCTGTTACTACCTATAACTTTATTTCATTTGTTCTTTAGGATCATATTATGTCTATCCTCTGACAGGATAACAGTCCAAATATGCAACAGCTGACCTAAGCAAGGTATATACAAATGCTGTCATCTGCATCTGATTCAGTTGTTTTAACTCACCTTGGAATTAATAGTGAGGAACAGGCAATGCCAATACTTCATTCCCTTCATCCATACCCATAATTCTAAAAGAGGCCAGATGGATTGTGTCCTCAAGAATGGGAAAGGAAAGGGCTTCTTTCTTGCCACTAACTGAAAAGGGAAGGTCAGGGAGACCAGTAAAGAGACAAGAGAGGATAGCATAGCTAAGACACTAGACATTTAAATTTTAAATACAAGAGAGAGGCATGGTGTCTTAAAAAAAAGTAATTTTCTTCCATGTTTCAGAAACAGAAATATTTTGTCCCTGACACTGTGCTGCTATTCCTTTTTTTCCCTATATTTTTCTCTGTTATATCGCTACAATGCTAAAAATTAGACTTCTCCCTTTTTCTGTGGGAGAACAACTTTTAGGATTTCCAAATAGAGATGAAAAGGTACCCAAAAGGAAAAAAATCTGGAATAAGCAGAAGTTCTAATAATATAACTGTGCTCAGTAGAGGAATAACATGATCTAAAGAACTTCTAATGACAATCAAAACCACATCTGCAGCCTTTTGTTCATATATCTGCTAGACTGAGAGGGAAAACACAATTCGTGCAGAATCTGAGCCCCATGAAAAACAAAAGGAATTTTTTCCATTGCCTTTTGTGAAAACTGGATTCGATTCTTTGTGCTGATAACAAAACATCCAGTTTATTAGAATATCAGCTAGGAAAAAACCCCACAATGGGAACATACGTACATTTGCTAAAACTGAAAGGCCCTTCCCATTTCATTTCAGCCTCGTGGGCTTCATTCTAAATAATGTTATCTACAAGCAATTATAATTCCCCAGGCAATCACCATGTTGCCAGCATTGGCCATGAAATAAAAGTCTCAGAGGACAGAAAAGAGGGAAAAGAAGACACTCTGATTGTATGACAAACATGTTCATTTATCAGGAATCAGAGGAAATGTTTCTTGCTTGGAAATGCTGGGGTTGAACATAAAAAGTCTCTAAACCTGGAAGTGCATCACTGTAATGCACTGAAGTACAGCCCAAAAATCTGCAGGCAGGGTTGTTTCAGTGTGGTGGTGGTGATGTGAAATTTTCTAAACATTAATGAATGCAATAATATTCCAGTAAAGTTCTCATTTTGTGTGCGAATTTTGAGATTTTGGAAGGGAATGTCCTACTCTATGGTCACAGGCTTTTCCAAAAGTACACCTGCTTCCCCTTATTAACAGTCTCTGCTTCCAACCTGAGCATTATAGAACAGGCATGGGAAGAGAGGATGCTCAGATCACAATTCTTAACTGAATCCCTTTCAGGATATGATACAGAATTCCATTTTAGTTCAGATTAAATCGGGATTAATTTTATTTAATGTTTTGTATGGTTTTGTGGTATTCATATGGATCATTTATTCTTATTTCCAGTCTAATAAGAAAAGTAGTTTCAGGAGAACTTGTCCTCAGATTAACCAACTGAAGTCATGTACCTTTTATGGTTTGAATAATACATACCACTAAAGACACAGGGACAAGTTCTTAGTGTGATAATGGTTTATATTGTTGCACACCACTGTCTAGGCACGTTGAAATCTACAGCACACAAAATGTGACGGTTCTGTTCTTCACATACTGATTATTACTTAAAAGCTCTTAAAGATAATCAAAGAAGTATGAGAAATCATAAGACTACCTTCTTGTCAGATGACAGAATTACTTTTTTTTTCCTTCTTACTTGTTTTCCTGAATGGTCTATCCCTGGAGCAATATCTCTGCAAGTAAACACTTGATGGAGATGTGAGGATTTTTTGAGAAAGTTACAGACGTTTCCAGATTTGCTGCATATTTTTCCTGCAGAGAAGACATGATTCTGCTGTTCTGAACCATGTCAGGTTTGCAGGAGGTTTGAAAGGCCATCTGTAGTAAATGTACTGTTTTCTGTCATGTACTTTCCCTTCCAGTGCTCTAAGAGGAGATATTGAATGCTTTGTGAGAATTTTCCTGAATTTCTGATACTCATACTCTTAATGATTTTTCCCAATTAAATGAAACTAGGGCTCATTTTGACCTTGTGACTGGATTTCTCAAGCACTGACAGAGTTGTGCGTACTCATCTCAATGTACCTCCTTAATCATAAATCACTGAAGTCATTTTAGTGGTACCCCTGTGTGATGAGCAGATACTCTATTTGAAAGCCCACCTTCCAAGCTCATGCTGAAGCCCAGACCCTCAAGAGCCATGATGTGCTTAAATTCATGAAACTGAGGATTAGGGTCTAGCTTCCTGTTCTGGTCAAGTGTTTTAGCCATAAACCAGAACAGTAGATGCAACCAGAAGATTATTTTCTTTTCCACTTTTAGAAATAAGCATTTGAGCTGAGGAGAGAAACGCACTGGGAGTTTCTAAGACATTCCTCTGCATACCTTAAGGATTTATCTCACTGTTATAAGAGAGCCTAATGCATTTCACTGTTTTCAGCGAAGCATGGCATTGGTTCTGGCCTTATGTTCCTTGGGAGACCATGGCTTCATTTCTTCAAGCCCAGTGATCTGTCTGTATTTCTACCTGAGGCTTCTGATGTGCTTCTGATAAGCTACAATTACAGATGAACAGGTAAAACAAGAATTCAAGGGCACTACTGAAACGCTGGGATCAGCATCCTTTACTCCTCCCCTTCTATCACCACCTTTGTTTTTCTACATTAAGAACATAACAACAGCTGAGAAAAAAAAAATCATAGATCCATGCTATTCTCTGTCTACTTACCTGGAAGTCACTATTAACTCTGGAACTGACTGCTTTCCATTTTTATGAGAAAAAAAGCATCCTGTCCACCCTCACATTCAGTTTCTTCCTACCACCTTTGTTCCCTTTTACTGCATCTGCCCTCAAGCAGCATCCCCTAAACCAGGTCCCATGGGTGATATGAACTAAAGCTAACTTGCAGAATAAGAGAGGGTGCCAATCTCTCCCTCCCATCCTTCCAATCTAGTCGGGCATGGATCCACAGGGATTTTGCTAGCATATAATGAGAGCAAGTAGTAGGCAACCAAAAGGCAGAGGAAGATAAACAGGGAAGAATTATTCTTCAGGCTATCTGCCTATATCAGAACCCAGAAAGGGTTCAGCCACAACCTCCACACTGCAGGGCCTCTTTCCTGCTCACCAAACCTCTGCAATTCTTTTTCTCACAAAGATAAAACGCTGCTTGTTTTCCTGATGTACCTGTAGATGGATATCCTATATATGTGTATATGCATATGTACTGAAGTGCATAAACACGTGTAGGAGTATTTCAATAAGATGGTAAACATTTGTGACCTCTACCTGATGAGAAGTTCATTCCAGCAGCTCAACAGGGTTGTTTGAATTATAGTCATTGCTGGAATATGAGGAACAGTGCTTTGAAAGTAGGGGCTTACCCCAAGAAACCTGGGGTCATTGTGATACTGAACAGTACAGTGATGCAGATCTGTAACACAATCATGAGGGCTCTTGCCCTTTCCTGCCACCAGCCCCTCCCTGCTCTGCACACGTATTCCCTGTCATATGATGCTGCAGTCTTGTGACTGCAGAGCCTTTCTTCTCCCCCACATCCACACTCAGGTTTCACCCGTCTCTGTAACCTCCACCTCCACCAGGTCATGAAGGCTGAAAAAAATGCTAGTTAAGCTACAGTGGTAGCCACAAACCAGCTCACTTATATAATAATATAAAATGGGAGCCCTGCAGAGCTCAAGTCATTCTGTCTCCCAAGGGAATAGAGGGACCACCTGGTTACATTTTATTGTCACATTTGGTGACTTTTCGTAAAAGCACAGAGTTTAGCTGATTTCTGATAACTCCAGCCATAGTCCATGGGCAGGCAGTTCCTTCAAGGGGTAGATACCAACATCATCGTGAACTCCTGCTTAATGAGCCCTGCTTTGCAAAGGCTGAAAGCAAAGTACACCTGCATGCAAACAGCAGGCCTGAAAAAGCTCAGATGATGCTGGCTGATTGCTTTCAGCTAAGTGATCCCAAGCAGGTGTCCTGGCAGCACTTATTCTTGTCCTTCTAAGTCAGCAAAGGAAGCCAGAAAGAGCCTGAAGTACTGAGAGCTCTGAAATGCATTCCTGCTACAGGCAGGAATTAGCAAGAGATCAAGTGCGCCCGAAGATGTTAGTTCAGTGACACGAAATTTGTGCAACATTCTTGTTGCTACTCTGTTGGATGGACTGACACATCATGCAAATGCAGAGGCAGGCACCTGTTCAGACCTTGTTGTTGATATAGACACATATGTGTATATACATCTATCTAAAGTTTGTATTTACTACAAACAGAACTCAACAAATCACTTGCACTAAGTGTTTTTCAATGAGTATTACTGTTATCTTCTGTACACTGCTTACCCATTAATGCTTTTGTCATATGTTTCCCAGATTCTTCACTATTTGGACAAATTATGTTTAATCAACAATGAAATTATGCTACTGCCTTGGAGCTGCTTGGACAAGCTACCTACACATTCTCTGAATTGAAAAAGAAGGAAGTAGACAAATTATCAAGACTCCAGAGAGTAAGGTTGTCTGCAGAAAGAGACACTATTTTAACGGGGAGGGCAGAAAGCAGTAGTAAACTGATACTCAGTGAAGCCATCTTATGCAATCCTCTGCTTGCTTTCTCAAATCCAGAATCAGATAGTGAAGGCATCCTCTACCTTGAGACATGAGGAATCAGACAAATAGTGACTCTCATTCCTTGCTGCCAGGTGGGCTGGGGGAACACTGAAGTGTGAGAAACTGATGATTGTAAGACAGAGAAAATGCCATTTATTCATTTTTTTTAAATCAAACAATGACTACTGAAGAAAAAAATGTATTTTGGTTCCTTAGGTCTGTTTTCAAGTGTAGGTTCACTGATGGACTTGTTTACAGTACAAGCCACTCCCTGTACCCTTTAAGAACATTTAGGTCATTGCCTCATCTGAAGTGCAAGAGCTTCTTGAAGCAGTTTCTACAACAGTCTTGTTCTCTGATCACCATGTCAGCTACATTTACAAAACTCAAGTGGCTGTAGAAATTACCTGCGTGTACAGTTGGATTATGCATTATTAATCCATTCTACTGAGATGACCTAAGTCAGCTTGTAATATATGCAGAATCTCACCTTGTACAGAACAGAAAGAAAAATTGGCAGTGTTTCTGGCAAGAGAAATAATCCCGAGACATTGCTCTACAGCTGCCACTACTAGCCAGGGAATTTTCTGTACAGTCCTCAGTTTAGTTCCCCATAGCCAGCTCTGTAGCCTGCCATGCACCTTCAGACTTGTGCAGCATTGCAGACTTTCACCAAACCTTACATGACCTTTCTCCCAACCCCAGGTGTGGTGCACAGCTCACTGCTGATGAATTCACCACCTTTCCATACAGATATAGAGTCCATTTTGTCCCAGTCCCATGAATAACCCTACAGGTCAACTCTCTCACCCCTGGAACACATCCTCAGCATATTGTCCCTCCAGTGCATGCACAACTCTCTACAGAGCTCTGCAGCTTATCTCCCAAGTCCTACCCCCTTCACAGCCCACTTGCCAGTCATGTCATTGCTAGAGGAACAGCTAGGTGCCAGGTTCTTGGGATCTGTGTACTCCTGGCATTTTTTAAAGTTTATGGTTCCTGGGTGTTTGGTTTGTGTGTTGCCAATTAAACAAGCCTCCAGTGAGTGCTCTGGGACTGCTTGAAAAAAGCATTGAAGGACCTGCCTGAGTTAGGAGGAGAAGTGACGGCATTAAAGGCAACAGAGCTATTCACACACTCATAAATAAACATTTGTGCCACTGCTTTGCTAGAATGGGGCTGATTTCATTCAAAAATCAGCCTTACAGATTAAGCCCTTGGTGTCTGAACTTTTCTCCTGCTGTTTTTAATAGAAAATGTCCTCATTTAGAAACAGATCTTTCCCATGCACACCACAGGGGAGAGTAATTATATGTGATAGAAGTCATGACTTCTAAGAGGAAATATAAGGTATCTGAACTCCCTGCCTTCCTTATATACTTATTCTTAGATCATTGCTGGTTTAATTAACTTTTAAATTTTAATTGTCCTGTGGACTATAGTTCTGATTTAATGATCTGATGAACAAAACTTAGCTTTTAGGTCAGCATGGCAAAACTATTTTTAGTGTAAGAGGGAGAAATTGCTCAATTTAACTGCACATTTCCACATCCCTGTAGTCTGCTTTCACCACCTGATTTCATTAAATGCCAGAGCAACTCCCAGTGAAACAGGTCACATGCACAGGGTGAAGGGAGATTCATGACTCTCTTAAGTCTTCCTGCAGTACCTATATCATCTTACTTACTGCCTATGAAGCCATGGTGGCAACTACTGTCAGGTCTCACGTACTGAACATAAGACTAGGGAAGTAGATGATGGATGCCTTGCTTTTTCTCCCTTCTCCCAAAGGCACGGTATCACTAACACCAGCAGAGCAGCACCCTGCTGCTGCAATCCCTTTCACCAGTTGCAGCTGCTCAGTGGGTCACAGGTCAGGCTGACCAGCTACCTACACTACAGGTAGGAGAGGCCTTAACACCTGGGGATTTGACATGCGAGAGACCATGTGTCCCTGGGACCTTGTGGGACATGGTACCTTCCAGCCACAATCCGTACCTGATGTAACATGGCTTCACCATCCATGGGGACTACGGCTTTCCCTTTGGAGATGCTCCAGGATGGAGCAGTCTTGGGCTTCTTGGGGCAGTGATACTGCCCTGCTTCCCCTTTCATACCAGTGTCTTCCCACTGGCAAAGAGAGCATAAAACCAAGAGAAGCAAGCTGCAGTCAAAGCTATTGTCTTCTTCTGTGCCATATATATTTAATCTGTCTGCATTCATTCTTACGCATAATTAACTAAATAGAAACTAAATGTGTCTAGGAATTTAACAGCCCAGCTTGTGATTCCAGTAAGATTCAGTGGTACTAAAACTCTAAGCATTTTGACATACCTGCCTTAAGACCATACATAAAAACCTGAAACCAAGATTTTGAAAAACACTTTAAAAAGTTGAGGAAGTATTTTTAAAAGTGTGTTTTCTTAAATGAGTTTCTAGAGCCATCCGAGGGAGAATTCAGCCTGAGATGTGAGTGGCAGTGGCAGATAGCCCATTGAGGAGGCAGAGGTGAGAGGCAAGAGGCTACGTTTGGTGCTGATATACTCACTGGGAAAGGTAAAGAGGTGCAAGCAGCTTTAAAGTAGAAAACTAGTGTGATCTGCTTCAAATTTGGTATGCAGGGGGTGTGCAAGCCAGGAGAGCTTGTGCAGTCAGGGACACAGACGTCAAGGAAAAAGAATATGGCAGGACAGAGAAACAGGCTGCTACCTGTACTTGAGTCTTCTGTTTGGCCTGTCCATCGCTCCTGATGGCAGCTTCACCGATTAACCATACACAAAGGAGTGGTGCTGTGTAGTGTAAGGCCGCGGGCTGTGACCATCATGCAGCCCAGAGCAGCTGTGCCTGTGGAAGTGACCTATCACAGAATAGTGTTTCCTGACATGATGCTGACAGCCAGGCAGTTTTGTACAAGCTGCCTGTTTCCAGGAGTGTTGCCCTTGGTCACGTCTTGATGAGTTCATCGGGAACTGGGAGTGCTCCATGCTAAAGCAAATCGTTCTACTTTTGGGGGACCAATTTCAAGGTTCCATTAGTCATTTTGTTGGGAAGATTCAATTAACCTAATAGAGATGAAAATTAGAGCCTGAATCCCTCTTGCAGCTTTGCACTCTGGTCTTGCAAGCCTCTGCATCCAAGATAGCCCTTCACACTTGCCTTGTCTGTAAGGCTGAGATACAGGTGCTCCTGGGACGTGATTCCCCTTGGCCCCAAGTAAATATTTGTAGTGGAGTGAGGAGGAGACAGCAGCTGCTTAGATGTCCCCATCCCACCCCTCCAAAGACTCCAGCAGAGCAGCAGGGGCACACAAGCTCAGCCCCTTGACAAATGTTTCTCTCCCTGGATCAGAGTGGTAGCAGAGGATGGACTGTTAAGATGGCCACCAGTTCCCAAGCTGGTTCACGGGGCAGTACCCGGTTGCTTTCCCTCTCTCCCCCTGCACCACGCACCGCTGGCAGACCCATGCTCCCCCCTGCCCCTGCCATGGGGATGTTGAGGGCACCAGGAGTCCCTCATGAGGGCAGCTAGGACTGTGTCACACATGCCTAGGTATCCATGGCATGGGCCATGGCCCTGGCTGTAGCTGCACAAGTGGTTTAGGCAGTCCAAGGTATGAGCCAGGCCCTCCGGAAAGGTGCAGGGCCAGCCCACCCCTGTGGGGCAGCAAGACAGGAGGTCATTGCTGAGGGGGCTGGAAAAGCCACATGGAGCGGGCCAGACACACAGCTGGGCTTCCCCCCACGTGCTGGTGTGGAACTCAGCCCTGTGGCCTCGCTGACAGCCCAGCAGTGCCTCCCAGACCCCTTGGGAGCCCTGACAGCCTCAAGCCGCTGCTCTTGCCCCTCGCCCAAACACCTCGTTTTAATAGCTGATATAGTGGAATTCTAGCTAAAATCACAGTGGACAGAGGCAGGGATAATAAGCAAGTGACCAAGTGACTGAGATCAGAAAACACAGCCGGAGTGGCAGCACTCCAGAACAAGTCACCAGCAGCCCTACAAGGAGCTCTTTGTACTCAGCCAGGCAGCGCCATCAACAACCCTGCCATGTGCTGCACTCTCTGAAAAACAAACCTCTCCGCAGGGGTCACAGCTCTGGGTTGTATTAGAGCATGCTGGTGTTTACCTGGGGGCTTCCCTTCTGCCTCCACTTCTCTGTGTCCATGCCTGGCCATACACTGCACACACCCAGTCAGCACAACACCAGCCAGTCGGGCAGGTACCCACCCACCTCCCGGGCTGTTTGCAGCTGATCAGCTGCCCGGCTCCTCTCTTTTGATAATTTTCAGCTTTTCAGCATTGCAACATTATAAGCTGAGCCTACCAGAGAGGCTCGTGATCAGTAAAAGGAACAGATTTTATTGCACTTTTTGTCCTTTACTCATAAAAACACTGCCTTTTCATCTTCTTGATACACTGCTTGTCAAGTTGCTGGTCAAGGAGTGAAGGAAGTGCCTACTTAGATGTCAGGGAAGGTGACATGGCTGTCAAACATGCAGTCAATTAAACATCACAGAGAGCACAGGCTGGCTGCAAAGACAGAGGGAAGTGTGGATATATTGTGCCAAAAGTAATATTTCATCAGTTTGGAGTGAAATATTAAATTGATTTAAATTGTATGGAGTTGTGAAAGTATTATACTGCCACTTATACTCCCCCTTCTTCATACTTGGTCCCAATCCTTATTTACTGCTCCAATCCTTATTTACTACTGCTTAGGAGCTCTTCTGGGGTCAGTGGTTTCCCAGACAGGAATACAGGATTGCAAAGCATCTGTGTAGAGACTGGTCCATCTGCAATATTTGCCTACTTGTTCTGTGTAGAGTTGTAGAACCTTAGAATGGTCTGGGTTAGAGGGGAACTTAAAAATCATCTAGTTCCAACCCTCCTGCCATAGGCAGGGACACCTTCAACTAGACCAGGTTGCTCTGAGCTCCAGTTCTCCAGCCTGGCCTTGAACTCCTCCAGGGATGGGGCATCCACAGCTTCTCTGGGCAACCTGTTCCAGTGCCACATCACCCTAACAGTAAAGTATTATTTCCTAAAATCTAATGTAAACATACCCTTTTCTAGTTTGAATCCACTTCCCCTTGTCCTGTAACTACATGCTACTCTTGTAAAAAGGTCCCTCTCCATCTTCCTTGTAGGCTGCCTTCAGGTACTGGAAGGCTGCAACGAGGGCGCCACATGTGAGAAAACTGTGCTTGGTTTCCGGCTCCTCTTCTCTCCCTTAACAATGTATAAAGCCATTAGTGTAAACACAAACAGGGCCAGCAGAAACTCCCTCAGCAGAAGTCTAGTAGAATACTGCAATCAGACACAGAGCTACTCCTGAGCAATGGCTTCATGCCTTAGCTGACATGTGGCACTGAGCTAATACAAGTCGTGCAATTACCCTCCAAATGGTTGTCACTGAGCTGATAGCTTGTACAGTGGTAGCTTTCATGGCTAATAACTGAAAATAGAATCAGACTTCATATGAGCTGTGTAACTGTGCACTGTTTAAAATTAACTTCTATTACATGGTAGGATGGGTTATATTTACATCACAGAAGCAGATACCAAATATAATTATTGCTATAATTATTTTGATTGTGTTGCTTAGAAAACCAGATTTGAATTTTTTCTTCCTCTATGTTTAGTCTTTTTGAAATACATAAGGGCACAGAAAAATGCATAAAAAGAATAAATGTGTCTTTTTTAATTAATGCACTTTGATCATCATGAATGCTCAGTAACCAGATTCTCACCCTGTAATGTTGGACACAAAAGTTAATGATCACTTTGCAGCCTCTTAAATATATCTGTAATATTCAGACAGCCAGGATACAGCGATCTCTATGTAAGATAGCACAGTGCAGATGACCCTCTCCCATGTCTTTCCACATGCTGATCTAATGATGTCTGCTGTCCTGGTACTGTATTTCATCCACATGTTCCCTCCATCCTTACCCGCTCTTTCCAAGAACAGCAACAGAGAGCTCTGCATGGCTATATTAACAGTGAGAAAGTGATGACTGGTTACATGAGTCTGGACTTGCTCAGGCTCACAGCTGGCCAAACAAACCTCCCTGCATGCTGTAGCCCGCTCTTCTATTGATGAATCACAAGCAGAAGTTGAAGCACTTCAAACCAATACACGAGTTTCTACTAGCCTGCATTTCAACCTGCAATTTTAAGGGGAATATGTTGGAGTGGGCAAAGTAGCTTGAGCCCTCCTTCTCCTTTCATTAACTCTGGCTGGTATCAGGTGGTTTGTTCATGGCTTCAGGCCTGACAAGCTTTTCTATTTCTGTCTGAACTGCACCCTGAATATATTTTCCCCTTCAGTAGTCACAGAACTTGTTGGCTGATTTGAACCAAATTTGACAATCCTTGAATATATTGTTCCTGCAAAATTTCTCCAAGGGTCACAAGAACAAATAGCTTTTGGAGGGACCCATGAATGAGGCTCAGACCTTCAGAAACTGTGGGTATTTTAGCTGCAGAAATAAAGAGAAAGTCAGATAAAAGTAATGAGTACAAAAACATCAAGTCAGATTTCTTACAGAGATATATCTCTTGGCTGATTTAACAGACCAATACTATGATTTTCTGTCCCCTCTCCTTGCACTTTTTCACCTTTCAACTCCCCTCCAGAATAATGTTCTAGCACTAAAAACCTTTGCGGGCCTAATTCTTGTCTTGAATTTGCTTCAAATCAAGGAGTATTTTCAAAAGCTAAAGAGAAACAGAACTGGCATAGCCTTTCTGTGTTTCTTTCTTATCCAGCTGTGCATTTCTGAAAACTCTAATTTTCAAGTCCACAGAAGGACTACCATGCACAAGCTCACAGTTGTTTGCTAGTCCTGGGGTAGGCTCCTCATACAGTGCAGGGGCGAGACCTGCATGTCACAGAGTGGGTAGAAGCAGGAGGGAAGTGAAGCTCATGGAGCACTATGACAACCAGGCTAAAACTCCTGTATTCCATATCTACTTACAGGTGTGTATCTGAGTACTTTCACTGAGGCTTTAATTTACATTAAAAAGGCCGTGTCAGTGCTCTTCCTTCAAACGCGCCCGAGTGGACATTACACTTTGCTTCAGTACCATGATTGATGTTGGCGTTTATCTGCTTGTAAAATGTTCTTTTAAGTAGTGCTCAGAGGAGTGCCAGAAGCAAAGATTTCTTCCTCTGAAGTTAAAATTCCCCCAGGCAGAGAAAGGACAATTGAACCTGTGTCAACTGACCACAACTTGTTTGGGCATTTTAACCCTTTACCATGTGCATTTTGAATGCTCTGTGCTCACGTAGGGATACTCTCAGAACGCCAACTAGATTAAGTTATTAAGGGGAGATGACCAAAAAGAGTTCAATTTTCTTGATTCTGATAGAGAATGGAAATGAGACAGGCTTCAAGTTGCTCATTGCTGCCAGGGGTCTTGTATGAGGAGTTTGGGTATTATCAGGATGGGCCAGTGGCTGAGACGGACTTTGTGTAACTTTCTTTTAAAAGTTTATTTGGGTAGTGATGGTTCTCCTAATGGCCTGAGAGAATTGTTTGAATTCCTGCGTGTCCCAAAGACTACAGTTATACAAAGTTTTGGTTATAATAAGTGTTTCAGCTTTTTGGAGAAAAAGCTGTGGTACAAAGAAGAAACCAGGTGCAAAGAAGAAATCACCAAGTATGTGCGCCCTGAAGACCCCTGACAGTGAGGAATTCCATCCTGCAAACTACAATCCTTGCTGAAGATGAAGGGAAAAAACCTCTCAAGATTCTGCCTATCTTTTGAAGAAAAACACTTTTCCCATCCCAAATCTGTCCATTGCTGTGACCCTGGGCACCAGAGGAAGATACACAAAGCAGAAAGCTGAGAATATATAGTGCCTTCTGCCAGTGGTCCAACCTTGTCATTGTCCCATTTTCAACTGGTGACCAAGGTCTGATAGGTGGCAAGTGGATAGGGAAGTAATCAAAATATATCTTGGAGGCAGTGAGAAGGAATTATTTCAAAGCCTGAAGGCAACCATGTGAGGTACTCACCAATGATTGCAGGCTGTGATTTAGAGTTTCTCCCACTGAAAGACATTTATCAGTGAGCCTTTGTCAGTAAAAGTTTAAAAGCTCTCTACTCTCAGATATTCATCCTGTGTGCTAACACTTGTTCAAAACACCCAAATCACTTCAGGTTTCTTTTTTTTCTTCAGTAACTTGGATAAATTGTGGTCCTTATGCCTCCCCTCCTATTGTCTGCTTGGCAGCCCACAAGCCAGCTTTGTGGCTCCCCTCTGAAAACTCTGTAGTATTTCCTCAGCCTCCCTTAACAGCAGGGACCAGAAATGCAACCCAGCACCTATCAGTGGCTAACTAATGCTGTATGCTCTCATCTCTACTTCTGCTTTCTAAATAACTGTTAAACACTTTTGACAGAGCACTTAAAGCACTTATTAAGGGTAGCAGCTATAGTGCTCCTGAAGGTAAACCTTCACTGTACTCCCAGTTACCCAGAATTCTGGAGGTGCCGGGGTTCAAACACTAGGTTTGGCACAGGCCCTTTAGGCAATCTTAAGAAATTAATTTGACCTTCCTGCGTTGGCGTCATTGTTACCTCATCCCCATTTCTGTAGGACATGTACAATACTTGCACTGCACTGTTTCCACCTGGTGTATCTGCAGGAACATCTGCACAGACGGTAGCTCTGCCTGCCCTCTGAGTCAGACAAGTGAGAGCCTTCTCCAGGCTGGAAGCTGTTTAGACGTGTTACTGAGGGCTCTGCCCATGCTAGTTTTTCCTGCTTCCCCACAGAGAAAAAAAAGGCATGTCAAGGAGTTGAAATTACTGCTGTGGGTCTCCTCAAGTGTAAATATCATTAGTACTTCCCAGCACACTGCAAGACACAGAGTCCTGGTGCAGAAGCAGTCTCAAGTCTCACATTTCTCCTGTCCAGTATCTAATTCTGCCCGACCTGGGCTCAGCCGGCTTTCCTCCTTCAGCCCTCCCCAGCCCTTCTGGACAGCTACATGAAGGTTGCATTACAGCAGATGGAAGTCTCAAAACCAAATGGGCTGGCAGAGGCAGCCCCTCCCTTGCCACTAACCCTGCACTAGGGTAGAAAGCATTTCATTTCCTCTGGAGCTAGGAATTTGCTGTCCTCGGGGAAATGCTGTCATGATACAGCAGAAGGTGCTTTCTGTTGACATGGAGACTCCTCGGGCAGTGCAGCCACTGGGTTAGGTATCTCCTGTGTGCTCAGCTGTGCCGAGAGCTCTCCTGAAAGTCACAGCTACAGTGAAACACCAAACCTCTCAAATGCTGTCCCTTGCCCTGCAGTTGAAAGCTTTCACCTTGCAGTGAGTTTAGTCTGAAGTACTTTGAGTCTTTAAAGTTACTGTTAATGGTATGATCTACTGGCAGTGTTGTGCATTTTTTACAGCTGGGTAATAAAATTATCTGCAGATAGAAAGTGCTAAATCATCCTTATTCCTAAAGTCTTTGTCCTTCCAAATAATAAATAATAACATCATGAACTACAAGTCTCCTTTTCTGCCATCACCACTAATGGTGGAACAGCATTAAATTTATGTCTGTAACTTTACTAATGTTAAAATGATAGCTAAGTTTCCTGACACACCTGACGTTAAATATTCATAGGAGATTTACAATATTCTTTCAAAGTATGGGCATATCCAGGCACTTTTACTGCACAGAAGCAGGACTCACATAATCCTTCCTATGGCTTGCTATGACTTTCCTACTCTCTTGCTGTGTGGGCTTCTGAGCCTGTAGTAGCATTACAGCCGGGTTGCATCCCTACAGCAGAGGGGATGATAATTAAAATGGTAAACTGGTGAAGAAATGCGTAAACCAGTGACATTCTAGGGAGATAATTTTGGTATTTTTCCTGAAGCACAATCTAAACTTGTTTATTCCTATGTTTATCAATTTTACCACTTATTTGTAAGGTATAAACCTGGGACTTTCTTGTATAATTCCTCTGAACAGTCAGCCACCAAACAGTCTCTGTGATGCTTGTTCTTGCAAATATATGTCTAGACATAATTAGATTAATTCTCCATAATGAAGCTGTCAGTTTGAATATATTACAATGCAAGTGCATAATGTGAGGTTGAAATGAAAACTCCAAACAAGCTTTGCTCTGGCCTACCCGGTGTGTCTTAATATACTGCAATTATTCTAGTAGGAAAAGAAATAGGGAGCATGTTTCCTTCTCAGTTAGAAGGGGAAATGTTTACAAAGTTGTGTGGCATTTAATGAATTCAGAATATATATATTCAGAGGTTGATCCTACAGTGTGTTGCATGGCTTCTTCTTTAACACCTACTGGCCCATTTGAGTCTTTTTTTTTAAAAATTAAGAGTACATTTTAATGAATTTTTGAAGCTTGTGTCAAGATTATTGTTGCAGAACATGAGAAGGTGTAGTCTATTAAGTATGGGCAGTTCCCGTCTGAAGACAATTTCGTTGCCATACAGCTAGAGACTGTATGCATCCCTGCCACATGTGCAAGACACATTTATGACTGAGAAGAAGAGACAATGACAGCCCTTTGTAGCAAGAGAAAATGGGAGTTTCTAGAACTTATTGCCCCAGGCAATTTGTCATATGGCAAACAATGTCCACAACAAAGGCTCATGGTCCTTGCACCTCTTGAAAGCTGTGAAAGAAGAAAACGGATGGTAAGAAAAGCGTAGTCACCTTCATCTGGGGTGGAAAGTCTTATTGCAAGATCTCTCTGAAAAATCAGTCCTGAAAATGGAGGGCAGGGAAAGGGCTGGCTGCTCTTTACGCCTACTGTGCTTACGAGAATAGACTCCATATATGTTCTCTTACAGTGACCGGGATTGCAAAGGGAAATGTCTTGTTTATACATCCATTTTAACCCATAGTTAAAACAATTCTGCCTGAACGTTAGACAGTTTGTAGAATCCTAGAATGATGTAGATTTATCAGGCTAGTTGACTGATATCTGTGCATAGATGTGTATATATATATGTGTGTATGTGCATCCACACTGACTAGGCTTCATAGTATGACTTCATTCTCTGGGCTTTCACAGGAGATCTTCAGTTCCCTCTACTGCTGCCTCAGTTAGTGGAATATGTGTCTGCTTGGAAGCTCCCAGAACTGTGTCCATCTCAGCTTATGCTTTAGGAACTGATAATTTGAAAGTATGATACAAGCATCGATGAAGTGAAACTCCCAGCCCCTCATTGTCCATACTACATGTCATGTCCTAGAGTAAAAATAAGTTTTAATATCAGCTACCTACCTGGGAGATGGAGAATTTTACAATTCCAGAGGAGATTAATTTCAGGCACATAAAGTGTTAGATGACAAACTCCAGGCCACACGGGATCTCTGTGTTATAGACAAATAATCTAGGATTTAGGAATCTGGTCTCACGCTTTGACCAAAGTCCTTCAATGTCCTTATATCATCCTCCTCGGAAGCATATGGTTCAAAAGGTGTGAAGATTAAAGAAAGAACAAGTCGAACCTGCACCAGAAGGCCTTCTCAAAAATTGTCCCTTGGAAAGAGCAATGAATTCTGTTCCAAATTCATTCTGATGTCTTGAAATCACTACTGGCTTTACAGGTATGAATCTAAATAAGCAGTGCATGCCAACCGTGCAGTACTGCAAACAGACTTCTCACGTGCCTGCCTACATAAAACCCTGCAGGTAAAAGAGTTACTTTATCCAGAACATTTTGTAAACCATTAATCTAATTTATCCTTGCAAGAGAGGTTAGTCTTACAAATGCTTTTCCCCTCAACTTCCAACAATGAACAAATCACTCTTTTAAGTAGCTGCTTTCAGGTATTTGAAAAACACAGACTCCTTAAACATTTTAATTTAATGTCTCAAAAATACTGGCTAGTTTTTGTTCAGTTGTCTTCAACTTTTTGTTCCAAGTATTCCAGTAATAGTGGAACCATACTATAACATGAGTGCATTAGAAATTCTACAGGAAATCAAAGAGCTTTAGTATTAAATGTTATACTATACATAAGGTACAGGCTTGGTCTAATCAGATTACCACAGAGACATTTGGTTACAAGTTTTCTGCTCTGTTTTTTTGAGACATAGAATACAATCACAGTCTAAATCTTACAGCATGCTCCTGAGCAGTCTATGTTCTAATGCTGTAGATTACTTCTGAGAAATTATTTCAGGTACATACATTTTAACATGAATTGCCATTCTTTGCTTCAAAATGCAAATTTGGGAATTTATTGGGGGTGCTTACTAACAGGAGGAGGTACATGCATCCATGGGGTCCAGGGAGTGATCTGTAATCAACTAATGCATTTTGTAAAATGCAACCCTCTCTTATCAAATTCAAGGTTATTGAGGGAAAAAAAAAAAAAGAAAAAGTTGCATTAAAAGAGTTTTGGTTTTTGGGTTTTTATCTATTCAAGTTCTCAAACACCTGGCAAGCAGTATCAGAAGTGAAATTTTCATACCATTTCTTTTTTAGACATTTTCTTCACCAGACCAATTTTGCAATCAAGTGAAATATGTCATATAAACTCTGGTCCTACCTACAGCTATGGAATTACTGAACAACAAGCTCAAAGATATTTACAAGAACAACAGTCCTTGCCCGGTTTTCCACAGCTGTTTCTGCAGCTCTCTCCTCCCATAAGACACTTGACAGAATAATTACCAAGCATGACCATATATCAGCTTGATATTCAGACATGATTTGTACATCTCTTGGCATGCCAACTCAATAGAAGATTCACTGGTAAGCAGCAGAGGAAACCGGATGAGGGGTGCTCCCGTAGACAGAGTTTGTCCCAGGACACTCAAAGAGTTAAGAACCACATGGCAACCTTTCCATACTATCAGAGGCATTAATCTTGTTTGAAGGAACACATTTTGCCTGCAGACATCAGAGCCTCGGGGTGTGAGCAGGAGAGGGGTGCGCAGAGCAGAACAGGAGTGGCCGAAGGGCACAAGGGAAATGGCTGGGTGAGAGCTGCCAGCTGCCTCTCCAGGCCGGGACCCAGCCCACGTGTGACCTCCTTGTCCAGGTAAGGAAAGGAGCACCTGACTACGTCCCCACATACCTTCCGCCGCCGCTGCACGATGCAAATGAAGCCATTCCCCGGGCTGGATTGCTGGGGGAGGAGCTGTCAAAATGCCCAGCGGCTTTAGTGAGACCAGGATTTCACCAGTATTTCTCAAAGAGGAGAGGTTTAGTCTACTACAGGGAACCGATGTTGCTGCGTCCTGGCAACGTTTTAAAGCCCCCCCATCCTGCCCTGCAACTTTCCTTCTGCTGATACAAGACCCATGTATGCTTCAGTGCCTGCAAAATACACCCGGATGTTACAGAGAGATTTCATTCTCTAGAAGGTGATTATGAAGTACTTGCTAATTATAGGAATTGCATTAAAGTGTTCCCAAAGAATATATCAGCCTAAGGGCAGACAGAGCTATTCCCAACAAATATTAGGCTACTGGGCTTTTTTTCAGCTTGCTGAGCATCCTCCAGCAATATGCATTTACTTTAAAATTATCTGAATGCATTTGAATTGATTATTGTCAGTATACTTCTTTCACAGGGAATTATGGTGCATAATTGTAACTGAAGCTGTGCTGTCTGGTTGGAAGTGGTCACACAAGATGCAGATTTTATTGCCTGAGTGAAGAATGCAAGTATTTCCATAGCAAAGTATTCATGTTTAAAGTAAAGTCTCCTTGAGTGTGGGTGTTTATAATTCCAGATTCCTTTAGAGCAAATATTTGTGTCTATAAAATTCATTTGCAAAAGATTTGACAGGATGTGTGCAGAAAATAAAGGTCAAAACTATAAAAGCGTACTGAAAATAATAAAAGTAAAGTCCTTGAAGTATAGTGTGTGAGTGTTGGTGTCCATGTTTTACGGGTATGGGCCATTTTGAATAAATATCTGTACCTGTATGGATGTAAATGTAGAGTTCAAAAAAATACATGCATTGTAGGTTGTTTCTTCCATAGCCCATTGAGAGGCCGTGTGTGTCTCTTATGTGTGTGTGTGGATGTGCACGTGTGCATGAACGAGAGGGAGAGAGAAAATGAGGGGGAGAGTAGGAGGAAGATAGGTACACAGACAGAATTCTTTTCTTTTTTTTTTTTGCATCACATCTAGATGATTATAGTGTCCTTAGGAATGAGAGGGCTCTACTAAAGATTTTCAACTTCAAAGAAAAGTTCCCAGTGAAAGCTCATCCTCTCCTTCTCTCATTAGTAGGCAGAAAAGCCTTTAACATAATTAATAATGTAACATAGAAAAGCAGAAGAGTGTACTTCCCTCCTGAGTCAAGCAAACCATTTCACAGGCATGTGACTGTCTGAAGCAAAAGAAAAAAAAGAAGCAGGAAGACTTTTAGAGGAATATAAACACAAATGTGAAAATATTAATGCAACCCAGAGCTATTTTTTACTATTTGGGGGTAAGCTTTAGTATAAAACTCCTGTGGTGGTTTCACTTCTGGTCAGTGTCCTACTTTTTCTACCAAATTTGGGTTCGATTTTTTTTAAAATCTGCATTCCCCGAATTCCCCAAATAGGCTGGCTGTGTGTGCTACAGGGAAAAATCTCTCTTACTTGCCCGTGTCTAGAGGCTGACAATGGCTCCATGTGTTCTGTCATGCCCTTAAAGCTCCCAGCCATCTGCTGAACGTGCCTGCAGCTTTGGCCCAAAGTCGGCAGTTGCAGGTGTGCACTGAGGCAGATCTCATGGCTGCCCACGGTTATCTGTGTGATCTGGCTTGAATCCATGAATCCTGCACCCTCAGTGTGCAGTGAGGACGATTAACATCTTAGCAATTGAAACGAAACATGAAAATCACTGAGCTCCAGCTTATCAAGTCACATCCACCAGCTCTCACTTCCACAGTGCTTTATGAATGATTCCTATTTCAAATTTAATTAGTCCATGTTGAATAATATTGTCATTATTTTAAATATTCTATTCATTTAGGGCCAAGCCATAACCTAAGAGGTTCACTTTATTCAATACATCAGAGTCTAGAGAATTTCCATAGCATTTTGAATCATAGAACATCTTGGCTTGGAAGGGACCTTTAAAGGTCATCTAGTTCCAACCCCTCTGCAATGAGCAGGGACATCTTCAACTAGATGAGGTTGTTCAAAGCCCCATCCTGCCTGGCCTTAAACCAGGGATGAGTCATCCCCAGCTTCCCTGGGCAACCTGTTCCAGTGTCTCACCACCCTCTCATAGTGAAGACTTTGTTCCTACTATCTAACCTAAACTTACCCTCATTCAGTTTAAAGACATTTCCCCTAGTTCTGTCACTACGTGTCCTTGTCAAAAGTTCCTCTTCTGCCTTCTTGTAGGCCATCTTTAGGTACTGAAAGGCCACTATGAGGTCTCCCTGGAGCCTTCTCTTCTCCAAGCTGAACAAACCCAAGTCTCTCAGCCTTTTCTCATGAGAGAGCTGCTTCATCTCCCTAATCATCTTCATGGTCCTCCTCTGGTTCTGCTTCAACAAATCCATGTTTTTCTTATATTGGTGGCTCCAAAGCTGGGCACAGCACTCCAGATGGAGTCTCACCTGAGCAGAGCAGAGCAGAGGGACAGAATCCCCTTCCTTGTCCTGCTGCCCACGAGCTTTTGACACAGTCCAGGACAGGACTGGCTTTCTAGGTTGCAAGTACACATTGTTGGGTCATGTCCAGCTTTTCATCCACCATTACTCCAAGCCCTTTTCATCAGGGCTGCTCTTGATCTCTTTACGCCCCCACCTGTGTTGATACCAGGGGTTGCCCTGACCCAGTTGCAGGATCCTCACTTGGCCTTATTGAACCTCACAAGGTCCATGCAGACTTCTTAAGAATCTTCTCTAACAGATTCCTGTGGTCAAGTTTTATTAATTGCTCCGGTTGCACTTGCTCTTTTCCTTTCAATATACTGTGCAAATGGATTTTGTGGCAGCTTTCTTCTCAGCACTGAAAAAATGTTCAGCACTGAACATTTTACAATCCATGGATTTAATTACCTGCATTTCCATGTTATTATATGGAGGTAGAAGCTACAATTCAGTGACAATAAAAATAAAGACTAAAGGAAGTTTAGAAAAAAAAAAACAACTCTATTTTCTTCTCCCCCTTCGAGGAGGACTCAGCTAGCACAAATGGGAGTTGCAGGTCCATTTACTGCCACAGCCGAAAGCACAAATCAGACACTACTGCCGACATAATGAGCAATTCTGCACACCTGGGAAACTATCATTCAGGTACTTTGCATTACAAAAGAGTCAAAGATATTTAATGGACAAATATGGGTTGAGAGATGCTAGGTCTAAGGCACTACTAATCTGTGTCAAGTATGAAATCAGCTGTCTAATATTAGATGGCAAGTCTCTTGGCATCAAGCAGTGTGCATATGAAAAGGTGCTTTTCCCTGGTTTTCAATATCATCGCTGTGACTGCCAAAATATATAGGAACTGTAGAAATTTTATGTGCCAGAAGAAAAGGATGAGGAGTGGCAGACTGATATACTGCTTGTAGTAAGTTAGCAGATCTATGGAATAAATTCTTATGAAATATAACTAGAAAATACATGACATGATTTTTACAAAGCCATATGTCTTGTAAATATGCTGGGACTCCTAACCTGTTCTGCCCCACGTTTTGCAGCACGTTTGGCAATCCCCTCACACATACAAGCTGCATAATTACTTGGTTTATCTTTTTCATAGTATCTGAAATGCTGTGAGACCAGAACAGTAGCAATTTACCTCTGTTTTAGTTCAAATGCAAAACTATAAAGACTGAAAAAAGCAAAAAAAACCCCTCTGTGAACTGGACACACTAACTGCTATATAAGAAGACCTTTGTTGCATTTGCAGTTTATATAGTAATACAACTTTATGTTGTAAATCCATAAGCAAACAAAATTTTCTTTGATTTCACTGCGGTTCATGAGAACTCCTCAGTGTCAGTGATACCAGGAGTGGGCTTGTCCACAGGCAAACTGTTGAGTATTCTCTCACTCACCATTAGCAGTTATCTCAGTATGTTTACAGTATAGTAATATAGCAATTCTAATGTAGACTAGAAGAGGTAAATGATACCTTTTCTCATTCAACAGTTCTTTGTTGTAATAAATTACAGACATTTAACAGTTCCCAAAGTATTCCTTGAAGACTGATGAAGTAAAATTAAAAAAATATAAGTCATCCTAATTCTTCTGAAGTCATACAGGACTGATAGAACACTATACATCTAATTAATTTCAAGTCTGCAAATTGAATAGTTGGGCTGGCAGAATTAAAAAGGATTACTTTGAAAAACATTCCATATCAAAGGAAGATTCATTTGAAATTAATCAATTTTTGCAGCACTGCAATGCTCTGTTTCACTTGTTACCTTTAGGTAACTTTTCAAAAAATGGGAAAAATTTTAGAAGTATGATGTAGGAAGCCAAACAGAAAATGCAATAAAAGAGAAGAAGAAAAATGCAAGCAAGGGAGCTTTTTAATTTTTATTTTTTATTTCATTCAGTGATAAATAAAGATAACAAAAAATGGGATGAGGAGAGACATTAAGTTATTTTCTCACTAAAAATTCAATATGACATAAGCACTGAAATGTGGATTTTTTTAAGTTGCAACCAAAGACCCCTCAGAAAAGGTAACCTTACCCCAAATTTTCAAAAGCCCAAACAGATCAAAGACAGAGAGACCACTGGGTTTTGGTTTATCCTGGGTGCTGGCAGCCAGAGTCTGAGCACCCGCATTAACTTGAACATGAACATTCCCCACAGCTGTGCATCATTTCATGTCCTCCCTGCCCTTCACTTGTCCATCTACACTCAGAAGAGATGGAGTCCACCTGTTACTGATTTTGCTAATAGTTCTCACCAGCTCTTACAGTGCCAAGAGAGCATTCTCTCCCTCAGGAATGCCTTGCAGGGAGATTTGGAAGGTTATTTTGTGTGTGGGAGTATTTTAACCTAAATTCTATGTAGCCCCAATTCAAGCCTGCCCAGTTCCTGCAGAAAACTCAATCAGACTTGCATATTTTGAAATGAAGTCTGAGGCTTCCAATATGGGCCATCATAACAGATATCTTGGTCCAAGTCAGAGTGAGGTTAATTCAGTTAAGTGTAGCCATCCGCAGGATCTGTCAGCGACTGACAAGGTGACCCTTACTGATTCTTAGTAGGGTGAAAGATGGATATTTTGAAGCCTTTGTTCCTTTCCTTGGTAGATGCCTGAGAGGGTCAGAGTTTGCCCTAAAAGCACTATCATGTGGCATTGTGACCTCCTAACCGTCCTGTTGAACATGCAGAAGAGACTTACTCCATTAATAAGTGATAGATAAGTATCAGTATGTTAATGATTCCTGGCTCCGCATCTCCATCTGCTCTGACCCATGGCACACACCAAAATGAGTGACATGGTGCCTGCACAGACTTACTGACTGTCCTGAGCAGTAGTTAGCTGATAAACAGATAAAGAAGGAGCTACTTTACAGGGTTGGTGGAACAACTGTTTATAGTTTCACTGTGTCACTGGCCCAGAGGCACCAGACTTTTGCATTTAGTGTCTGGTTCTCTGTACTTGGGAGGACCTTTGCATCTGCTCCCGGTGAAAGAGGTACAAGCCCTCCTTGCAGCCACTTTGGATAAGTCTACAAGGCATACAGGGAGGTTGCTTTGCACTTTGAATAAACCAAACATGGAACAGCTGTAGACTCATGGAGCTCAAAGCCAAGATGTACCGCTGCATAACAGTGCTGGTTCAGAGCCTCCAGGCATCTGCCGGCCAGAATCCTGGCTGTAGCTGTGTCTTGCCTCAACACACAGCACAAGTGTTGCCTCACTCTTGACCAAAAGTCTTAATCACTTTGGGAACAGGCTGCTCTCATGCTCACGACAAAATCCTGCAAAACTGAAGCTGAGACAGCAGATAGCTGTCTCTGACTCTAGTCTCAGTAGCACATTAAACTAGTGCTTTGATGCTTAGGCTTGGTTGATGATAAGGATCTGTGTGAAGGTCAAAGTTTTGCTTTTATCATGTAGTCCCTGCACTGATTTCAGAGCTGTTACTGAAGAGGCAGTTTCTCTTTGTCTATGACAACAACGTAGTCTTAACTAAAGACATCCAATTAAGCAGTGAGTAGTTGAGAAGCTAAGATTTGCTGTTCTGCTAAAACGTGGTATGAATTTTAACACTCCTCTTAGCATGTGAGAGAGGAGAGGTCAAAAAGTAGTATATTAAACGCCTTCATGTAGGAAAATCAGTCAATTACTTGTGGTTCCAAATTAATTTATTTAAGATCAAAGGAATGGCATTTAAAAAATCATGCAACCAGCAGCGGAAGTGTATAGCAGAAAATCAAAGGATTTGCACGTGAAATACACACTGATGGATGGATCAACTGTCTATTGCTGGGTGATAAAGAAAGGCCTAACATCACGCAATAGCTATTTTTATAATGCAATAAGGTCTAGGGGGGAAAAAAGGGCAAAATGTTAACAATTTAAAACTTTCATCTGCCTGAAAAGAAATGCTAAAAAAAAATATGACCTCAAATAAAGACTTTGTAGGTTTGGATAGGTTTCACAATACTGACATTGTCTCAAGACTCCTAACTAAAGACAATGGTACAGTATGCTGAGATAATCAAATGCTGACACGTGTGCAAGAGCTGAATGCAAAGCAGGTCTCTGATCTGTAGGAATTTTTGAGATTTCAAAGCTCACTCAGGACAAAGAGAAAAAGAAAAGAAATTCTGTGTGATGTCATAATAATAAAAAAGACTGGTTTAGTCAAAACATGATTTTTTTTTCTGACAATTGACTTTTATTTTTAAACCTTTTTCATGATACAGTAATGAAAATTACTGCAAAAAGAAAAAAAAAAGAATCTTATGTCAGAGAAGAGAAATTCTGCTTTAAGGAACCAAAGAGAGGTATTTTGACAGTTTGGAATTTAAATTATCCTGGAACTTACTAAAACCAAACCCTTTCTGTGAATAACTTCAGTTTTGACATATGGAACTTTGTAATGAAAAGTGCTTTTTACTGGGAATGCTCCAATTAGTTTTACCTTTCTTTCTTTTCAAGACAGTGTCTGACATTCTAATACAATAAAAATTCTCTTTAGATTCCTAAAGCATTATCTGAATCATTTTCCATATGTTAATTTGGTTTATGATAGATTACAATCAAATTTGCTAATTATATTTTTCCAGCATCATCAGATGTCTCTATGTTTGATCAAGAATGCAATTGGACATAATCAATTATGGTATGTATCTCAGCACTAATGTTATTTGTTAATGGATATTTTTGACATTATCTGAACCAAAACATTTATTATAACTGATCAAAGGATTTTTCTAGCCTACCTGGTACTCCATGACATACTGAAAGATGCAGATATATTTACAATAAATTCAGCCTCTATGAATGCAGAATTACTGAAATTTCATGGAGATAAATATAAGACTGATGAAAAACCTTCATAATAAAACACAAATCACAAGAAGAAATTTGAAGACATATTTTTAATGGCACCAGCTTCACATCATTGAGATTTTCAGAAGATTGCAAGCCCTATATAGGGATGAACAGACTTTTAGAAGTACCAGTTTCTCCAGTTGAGATCACTGAGATCTAAAATTGTGACACATTTTGTTCAGTGCAGTACTCAAATATATAGGAGTGAATGCCTGGATGATTTATGAGTAGTAGAACATATCAATAATATTTATAAAACAGAAGCGTAGGAAAGCTTCTAAATAATCCAGTTTAAAATGGTTCCACTTTTCAATTGTTAATATAGCAGCTTTTCCATCCAGAGGTATGTCATACATAAACATTCTTTAGTAATGCCAGTTAAATATTAAAGGATATTACTGCTGATGCCCACAGCTGTTACTCAGAAAAATTCAAGTCTTATTGTGGAAGAGTGTTTAATATGAAAAGGCTGAAGTCATCTGGCAAAACAGCTTTATCTGGGGTGTTAATTTTCTCATATCTTGAAAACCTGTTTCATTTTCACAAAAGGATGCCCAGAAAATGGCCCGACACATTTTCTTCACACTTTCAGACTACAGAGAGTTTATCTTGAGGAAATTGAATACTTCTCACTCCAATGATGTGAATATTCTCTTCAGGGTTCAATCCTGGTGTCAGTGACATGGAAACAACACCCTTGGTCTCAGCTGCAAGTCTCCCTGCTTCGGGCCACAATGGTACACTGTTGTCAGTCACTTCATGCCCATATCTGTTGACATTAATTACAAATACTTCTTCCTTCACTGTACTATGTGTAATTACCCTAGGGTTTCTCAGGAACTAGAGGTGTAGAGTTGTTCCCCTCCTATGCCACCTGATAGCTGCAATATTCCTTTGTAATAGGAGAGGACATTGGAGAAGTTTAAAGGTGAGAAACACCAGCTTATTATTATGTATTATTCTATGAAGCTCTCAGACCTGTGGACATCGCACACAGAAATCCAAGAAAATTGGATCCCTGCTGCAAACAGTTCAGAGTCCTAACCCACTGTTTCACCAGTACAAACACACAGGAGAAATATCAACAACTGTACCATTCAGTTATGCCAATAACAACCTGGAGGTGATCTTCATGGGTGAGTGTGAAGCAAAACATATTGCAGGAGGGAGAAGGTCATGAGGAATGTGATTCATGCATTTAATTACCTTAGGAACAAGCTTGTGAAGGTCTTTTCAATGGTGCCTTCTTGTTCCAGTTGTTCAGCGCAGGCATGCTCATGCTTTGGAGGCAATTGCCACATAAACTCCGGTAGGAAGTCACAGAAGCACCTTCTGGAAGGCAAGAGTGGCTTTCTGTAACAGGAAAAGCACTAGAGGACATGTCAAGTGCAGAATACTTTCAAACAAAGTAAAAAGGATGAGTTGCTATTTCCCCTGGGATTCTGCACAGAACAGGCAGGACTTACCAGGCTATCCAAAACACTGCATTTCTGTTTGTTTTTCCGACTAAGGGGGAGTGTTTCTGTTGAGTTTGTCCAGATTTTGAGAATCAGGCAATATGAATCACAATTCTGGGGAAGTCTAAAGATACGTGATTGCACAATGCTAGTCAAGAACTATAAAAACTTCTGCAGACACAGACAGAGTCTGAAAACACAGCAGAAGCCTCTGAAAATGGAATAATTTTTCTGCCAGAACAATTATAGTGTAATCAAAGTTTCATTATAAATGAAACTGTAATTCCCACATTGCACGTGTGAAACAATTAGTGACTTTAATTCGCTCTGCTATAAATGGAGTTTTTCTATGGCTGAGTTTACTGTGAAAATAGAGTCAAGTAGTTCACTCGTAACATTACCCAAATGTTTTCAAATGTCCTGTACACAAATATTTTCTGATACAAGCTTCTTTTGTCTTCAAACCACCAAAAGAACAGTCTTCTAGAGAGGCAACTTATCCCCCTTACTCCCTGAGATTTTGTCACATTGATTGTTTGGATCCCACCACTGCTTAGCCCAGGTCGCAGACAAAGATAGTTTGGCAGACCTGGGGCTATAATGCAGAAATCAGCCAGCATTGCCACTTAGTTTGTCCTTTTGCAGGGAAGGATGATGATCTGGTTTATCAGAATGTGTGTGTCAGTGTTACACTGCCTTGGAGAAATACCACTGCAAGCACTCCTACACAGCTCCTACCTTGGGTCTGACTGCAATGGGAAATTCTGGAGCTACAAGTTTGGGAGAGAAGCAGTGGAGACTGGGTGGATCTTGGCTCTGTCTCCCCTACATGACAGCCACTGTAACTGAACTGCATGTGGGTTGTTGAAATTTTTAGATTTTATGAGCCAGCATTAATAAGCGATTTCTCTGTGTCCCCCTCTCCAGCCAACTGAAGGAGTGAATGAGTAATTGTGATTCATCTGATACTTCTGAGAAATCAGGTTTCTTCAGAATATTTCTGAGTTGATGTTGGTCATATCAGGATCTTTTCCTCATCCCTGTGCCAGAGAGTCCTAAGCTAGCCCATTTTAGATGGACTACATACTATTGGCTACAAGATGTTGGCTTTGTACCATTTTGTTTTTGTCCTGTTTCTATATGATGAGGCAGAGTGAAGCAAAGGAATTTCAGGGCCCAAATTAAATGCAGTTCTTTACTTGACTGGAGTAGCTGGAAAACTTCCATTCTACTGGATTGCTTTTTTAAATAAACAGTGGGAAATTGCTCTAGTATAGGGACTGTGGAGGCACTGACCTAGAAGATGTGGTGGAGAGGAATTAAGAAGGGGATGTCTATAAGTACTCCCCCAAGGGCCAGCAGACTAGGGAGAGGGAGCAAAAGCTGAGAGTGGCAATCACTGGGTTTCATTAGCACAATCCAGTACAGTTCGTGTCTAATGGCTCTGTGGTATGACTGAAAAAGGCAACTGAGATAAAACAACACTCTGGGAAGTGAGCATTTAGAAATATTAGCTGATCTGCAGACAAAAAAGTTCCCCCAAAAGTGAAGGACAATGAGAGCTCACACCTAACTACTGTGACAACCAGTAGATTTTCTTTTTGCCTAGAGGGATGGTTGCTGTAATTCATTTCTCCACCTGCTAGTCAGAGTGAGCAGATTTCCACAGCATGAGAACTCAAGCATGCACGCTGAGCCTGCTGAGGAAAATGAACAGTATCTCCACCTTGACAGCAGTGTCAAATGTCCTAGGGATGTGTGTGTCCTTGCTGTTAGTTGGGTTTTTTTTTAAACAAAATGCACATATTTGAATGAACCTGCAGTAGAAAGCTTAGACTACCAAGTCCTTACAAAATGACAATGTCTTCCACAAAGCATGCTTATTTTCAATGTCATCTGAAACCAGTAATGATTCCACGTTTGAGTTGTCAGTGGGGGAGAATTGATACCAAGTCATCTGTGTGTAACTAGGTATTATTAATGATTTTCAGTCCTGGATTTCAGTCCAGGGCAGCTGCTAACCCACTCTCAAAACACCATGGATTTGTTTAAATCTGTCCCAGCTTGGACCCTTACCAATTTCTGTCTACTCAGAAGCTGTGTGGTTCATAAATCCCCATCCCTGCAAATGTTATGACACAGCCCTATCCTGGTGGATAGCAAGGGAAGTAAGTGTAAATGAAATATACTCATGATAAGAGCTTTATTTCAGTTTTAACACTTTTTTAATTTGTCCCTTGCGAAGGTATTTTGTAGGGGCTTTACTTCCCTGCAAGCTTCTTTCTGCCTGACGAGCTCTATCTGTTGGCTGGGACAACACACCCAGCAGCAGCTTGCAGGCAGCTGGGAAAATCCCACTGCTGCTGGGCTGTGGCACAGAAGTGCTGTGCCAAGGCCAGCGCCAGCGGTGGGCTGGGTGCTGTGGGTGAAGCAGGGAGAGCTGCGGGGACAGCGGGCACAGAGAGCTCATTCAGTCCCGGCACCGACTCTGGCAGGCGCTGCCATGAAGGCACTGCTGGGCTTGGAGGGAGGTTTTGCTTTCTGAATGGATGCAAAGGATGAAAAAAGGAGCCAGGGAAAATTACTGACTCAATAAGGTTTCCATAAAATTCAATTTTTCCCCCTAATGCTTTTTGGCTCCCTATCTTTAAAAACCTTACAGATCAATCAAGATACAGTTAGGAAATCCAATTAAGTGCCTACAGTAATAATGATGACCTTCCTCTATCCTGTTTTTTTTCTTTTCTAGATTGGACTTCTCTGAGAAAAACAGAGTCCTGGCACAAACAAAGCATCTCTGTCTACTCCAGTGAAGTTTTGCTTGCTTTAGAACCAGATCTCTTTCTCTCTCTTTTGTGAGCATCAGTTTTATTTCATTTCATGGTTTCGTGTATCATTTTATTTTCATCCCTCCTCTAAGTAATACTCGAGGAAATGAGATGCCTGAAATAATCAAACAGCGAAAGTCAAGTATGCAAAAATTAAAACCAGCTACCCACTTAGGCACTTTAGCTAAGCTGACTGATCTTGGTCATGGAAATTTTCACAGTTTGAATTCTGCTCAGGTCAGCAGCAAGCAAAGTTCATTATTTTCTGGTGATTGTTTTGTGGCCCATAGGATATAGATTGATGTTTTCCTCCTTTGGAAGAGGGTTTAAATCCCCTGCTCTCTGTAGGCTAGAATTGGGGACTACATACAGCTGGACAGAAGGGGATTTCAGCTCACCTATGAAATATGGAACAATTGCTTCCAGGCCTGGAAGGATTTCAGACTATCAGACCTTCAAATTGCTTCTGATATTGTGTATGAATAGAAACTCTTGCAAGCCATTTTCAAGAAGGTTGAAGTGCCAGAGAGCAGCTAGATTTCTATTCAATCAGCACAGGCTGTGAAAGGCTGGCATAAATCAGCTGGGTCAGGCAAAGAACAGACTGGAGTGATCTGGCAGGGGCCAGCACAGTGCCTCTGGCTCTGCCATATTTCTGGACAGCACTGTACAGAAGGTTCTGCATCCTCCATCTCTCACTGCTGAGGAAACCCCCCTACCCTTTTATCTTCTGTCTCCCTACAATATTGTGGGTGTTACGCTACTGCAGGAACCATAACTTACCCAGGATCCTAACCTGTTTTACTTTTTTCCCTAAATAAAACTAGTGCTAGTTTTGAGCAAGCAAATGCTAAAATGCTTTTCTTTCTTCCCAACAGCTTTATTAATGTTAGTCTTTCATTGCTAGGCATTATATTGCCAGCTTTAACTTCTGGTATGTGAATGTGGTGACTGTATGTTGTGTGTTGGGGCTGTCACTGTGTCACTCACCTCCCCATTCCTCACAGTGGCTGGGAGAGTGTGGAGCAAGCACAGATGAAGAACTGCAGGAAAATCTGTCTGACAAGCTGCCCCATGCAGTCCATGTGGTCTGGAGTTGCATATGGTCAGGGGCAGCATTGGCAAATAGAAATAGAAACTGGGGGACAAGTGATGCTGGTGAGCAATACAAGATGAAGAACACATGAGAGCTGGCCTAAGGGTAGTGTCCACACAACAGGATTTCAAGGTAGATGCTGACAAGGCCAGTAGCTAGAGGAGCAATCACAGAAGTGTTAAGAACTGCTCTAAGGCAGAGCTGAGATGAAAGCCATATTGACACTCAACTAGACTTATTTCTGGAGATAGCATAAGGACTGAAAGTGTTCAAATCTTCAGTTGAAGATCTCTCTTCAGTTGTCATTCTTACTTTCTCAGCTGTTCCTGGGGTACTCTGATAAATGAGCTGTGCCCTTTGTCTTTGGATACCAGGGTAAGATATCAGTCATAGCTGCTGGAAGCTATCCACCTTTTCCTGCCCACAAAGGAAGGAAAGGGAGCAGCACTCATAGACTGAGCAGCTGTGTCAGGACTCGTAACATATTAGAAATGATCTGCCACGTGTGGTTTTTGCCCCTACCAGAGATGAAAGCAACTTTGAAAGCACAGCAAAGGGAACCACTAAAAAGGCCTGTGCTACTGAAAACTGTGACTTCACACTGAAAATTCTTAGTCAGTGGGGGAAGAAGATTTAGTCTGTTAAGGTTGTAGCTAATTAAACTCATCAATGTAATCTACTTGTTCCCTAATAAACTCTGGACTGATTTACCACCTGTTATCTGTTACATTACATTTGTAACCATTTAAAAGCAAGGCAAATTATTGCAATGCTGTGAGAGAATAACAGAATAGATGCATGACAGAGTGAGAATTCTGGTCAATGCTTAGTGCCCTCTGCATACTGTGTCACTCTGTGTTTGTATTACTTCTTCAGGAAGATCTTCAACAAAAACCCCCTCCATGCCTCCTATGAGGCTGCCTCACAGGGAGTCAAATGCTACTGTGTATTTTGCAGCTCACCAAAGTTTAGTACCTAGAATAATGTGTATTTCTTTCCTGACTGCCCTAATTAAAAAGTTATTTTATCATTGGGTGAGTGTATAACAATTTAATGGAAACTGCTAAAGGCTGTTAAAGCGTGAAGTACCTGTAGGACTTGTTTAAAGTGTGGTATATCTGGCAGGCCACCAAGCTGATGAAAGCCCTTGACGTTTCGTGACAATCACAATAAAGCACAGCTGAGGGGGTTGGCTTGGCTCAAGTTCTTATTTTCCTACTCAATTTTTATGCCTTTTGATTGAAGTTAAATGCAGTGAACATAGAGTTTTATGCTTATTTCAGGTTTAATTAAGAAGCCATGCTTTTGGCATCGTAATAAAGTAAAACACTTTTTCTTAGAAAAATATCTTTGGCTTTAAATCTTTGTCTACTGTGTAAAAACAGATATTTGGTGTTCCCCTTTTGCTTCTCTTTTAGATTTTAGATCGCTTGTGCTAGATACAAGCTCTGCAGGCATTGAGTCGCCCTCTGATATCTGTAGGAAAAAAAAAGGTTTGCAAATAAAATCCTTTGACGTCACAGAGCCAACAGGATTGCAACTGAGAAGAATACCTATGAAAATATGGATATCCTGGAGAGACCAAGGAGGGCTCTGTGTGATTCAGGGATAGTATCCTAGGTCATTCCCCTTGCAGGAATGCACCTGCATCAAAAAAAAAACACTTACAGTGCTTTAAAACTATCAAGCTACTTTAAAAGCAGTCGGAGTTTTTTCTCTCTAATAGAAATATGCTTAACTTGAGTACATAGTTTGTTAAGTTGAAAAGAGACAAACAGCCAAACAAAATAAACAGCAAAAAAGGTCCAGAGGTCAAGCCCTGGCACCAGGACCCACGAGATGTATTCATAGGGGCGGTCACCACCCCCAGCAGCACATAGGGTGCTGGATTTCGAAGGTTGGAAGTAGAATGGTCTTTCAGTCATAAGTCTGGAAATCTTATGGAGGAGGTAGAGACAACACAAATGCTTTTGTGAAAGAGAAGACAGTGCCTGCAGGAGAAATATCTGAGGCTGAGAGACAGATCAAAGCTGTGGCTGAATAGATCAAAGTTCTCAAAAATAAATGTACATGCACAGCAAGCTGCCTGGTTTGCCTGAGTCAAAGTCATTCTTTTGACAATAGTTTTCTTGCATTTCAGATTAGCCAATAAAGCACGTGGTGCTCAGAATAGAGTACTGAGAGATGCCACCAGTAAAAATTGGGCACTTGCCATTATCTACATCTCTATCTATAAGCACCAGAATATAGCTCTGAGAGCTCTAAAGCACAGCAGAGGATTAATGAGAGATCAATGAGACTGAGGGATGGCCTCACTTCAGAGAAGCTTGGCTGAGACATGTTGAGAATTCTCTATTTTCTGAAAATCCCCTCAATGTCCCTCTAGCTAGGCACTCTGAATCACTGGTCTGTTTTCAAAGGTTGAGCTGAATTGCTCCTTGGTGAAATCCATTAGCCCTAGACAGAGGAGCAGAGTGGAAAATTCCCGCTGTCCTTGCTCCAGTGACAATTAGTTAAATATAGTGAAACAATTCTGATGAGATATTGGCTTTTCAGCCCATTGCTTCAGACAGTCCTGTAAGAACGCCCAAACTCAAAATTATGTCTTTTGTGCTGCTTGGACCTTGAACAGTAGTTCCCCCATGAATGTTCTCATTTGTGACCTGGGATGGGGCTGTACCTTCTGCTCACAGTTGTGACCAGAATTTACATCCTGAGCCCAAGAAATATTTCTTAAGAGTATTATTGTGACCACTGTGATTGCTGCAATTAAAGGCAATGGGCAAAGACAGCAAAAGGACAGGAAAGGAAAGAAAAAGAAAAAAAAAAAGAAAGAAAAAAAAAAAGAAAGAAAAAAAAAAAGAAAGAAAAAAAAAAAGAAAGAAAAAAAAAAAGAAAGAAAAAAAAAAAGAAAGAAAAAAAAAAAGAAAGAAAAAAAAAAAGAAAGAAAAAAAAAAAGAAAGAAAAAAAAAAAGAAGGAAGGGGAAAGAAAGAAAAAAGAGAGGAAAGGAAAGAAAAAAGGAAAAGAGAAAGGGAAAGGGAAGGAAAAAATAGGGAAATAGGAAAGAGGAAAGGAGATTTTGAACAAATGCTATGGCATCACATCCTTAAGAAATTCCAAGTCTAAGATGAGTGCAGCCAAATTGTTTACAAAGGGTTATTGAGAGCTAAAGGTACAAAGTGGGGAAATATATGTTGCTGACTTGTAAAAACGTCATAGCCTACAAGCTCCTCAGCATGGGGTCTGAGTGACTCGCACAGGTCAGAAGACCAGTGGGATTCTCTGGGGAACAGCCATAGTACTAGATGTAAGTTCATAGTTTCACCTCTACATGCAATAAGGAGAAACCTGCACTGGGATAGGATATGTAGCATAGGTGCTCTTATTTCTAAAGGCTCTTCAAAAAATGGGAAAAAAGGGATAGGGAAGAGTGACAGAATATCTTCAAAGACTAGTGAAAATGGCTTCCACTGAAAAATGTGAAATGCTCATTCTATTTACCTAATCTTAGACATGCTTAAGGAGTAACTGATTTACATTAGACCAGTATCCTTAAACATACTTTATATTACAGGGCTGACCAATATACTTTATATTACAGAGAAAGGGTAGACAGGAAGCTATGGCTAGAATCAATATTAGAAATAATGTCCTTTCTTGAAACTGAAGTTTATTAACCTGGAACACAGGCTGATAGACAGTCATGAAAACTCTATTTTATTTTTCAAACTTTGCTGGAAAATATAGGTTAATTAAAAGATACTTTACACTTTAGTTAAACACATATTGTTGGATTCACTGGACTTAGTGAAATTCAACTCAATTGAATTTAATAAAAAGGAAGTTTAAAAAGTTGTCCTTTCAAGATCCTTTCAGTTCTATTTTTCTGTAATGAAATAACCCTTCTGGTTTTAAAAGCCATATATCTATGTTTCTACAGAAATATCTGAACAAATGTGTCTGTGTCTGCTTGCCTCACATTTATCTGGAACACATGTAGTAAATGTACTTTATAGGAACTGCGGGTTTCCTTTAAGCTCATTGAACTCCCTACAGCATGTCCTGTCACATAACCCAGTGTTGCATTGATCATTGCATGGGCTTTTTTCCAAAGTACCACTGTTTAAATCAGAACAACACGAGAAAAACATTTTTTTTTAATTGACCTGTGTCTCTTTTCTTTTTACTCAAAGACTGTTCACATATAAAATGACAGCTATTCCTGTCACTCTCCCAAGGGAAAGATATTGCCATTCAGCACTTCTTTCCCTGAGCCTTCCTACTATCCTTTGTATGGTTATTTGTGTTCGGCTGCTCTGCCTGTGCATCTCTCCCCCTCTCTCTCTCTCCTTCCCCCCCCACCCCGCTCTTCCCCTCCCTCCGTCCCTCCCTCCCTGCCTCTCTCTCTCTCCCTTTCTCTCTCTCTCTCTGCTGTTGCTGAACTGCAGCTCCCACTGAAATTTGCACAATCAAAACCAGCTCTCATCCCCAACAGCAGTGAATCACTCCACCTGAAGAAGAAGAATAGCAAATTGAGCACGGTATCCTCGATGCTTATAGAGCGTGTGGTACCAGTAGCACTCATAGGAAGGATGGACCCGGGTCCGTGTGAGACCCACTTAGCCTGAAGTCTGCTTCCTGCGGTCTGCTCCCTGTCACAGGATTTTACAGGAGTGTAGGTATTTAGGGGATGTTTTTAAGAAGCTAATAGAGAGCTGAATCTCAAAGCTGGAAAAGGCTGCTGCTGCTGCTGCTGCTGCTGCTGCTGCAGTAGCTGGTGCAGCAGGATGAATGTGTAAAGGACAGCTGCCCAAGCTGTGCTGGTGAGCTTCCCGTCCTGCTCTGTCTTCATTGACTGAAAGGATACAGAAGAAAAGAGATGCACTAAGCAAGTGCCACACTGGCACACTGGATCTATCACTGTGTACCCTTCACTGTGGAAAATGGTCAACAAAGACATGAATGGATTTCCAGTCAAGAAGTGCTCAGCCTTTCAGTTTTTTAAAAAGAGGGTAAGATTTTCCTTTAATTCTTTCTTTTCTTTATTCCTTTTTTTTTCTCTTTTATTATAGCTGTATTTGTTACTTTGCCAGAGCAGAGAGAAAGTCATCGAAGAAGAAAGGTGTTTTAATACTGGTCTCCTGCTGTAACGAGTCTGTGGCATGGGCAGTTCGGCTGAACACCAAGGGCAACAGCAGTGTAGGTGAAGAGGAGCTGGGCAGGGGGGACGAGGATGAGGCACCAAAAGGCATTACGTCAGCACTCCTTGCTGTGGAATGTATATCTCTGCCACAGCTGACCACAGGGCTTGACGCAATACATCCAGTTATTCACACTGGGATAACGCACTCCAAAGCAGAGTGCAGGGATGTTGCAGCTTGTCTCTGACTCCCTCTTCCACATCCACCTAGGGTTACGACTGTCTCCACACCTTCATTCACTTTCCTGAAGTGTGGCATTACCCACCTCCATTCTTCATCTCATGGAGTAGGAAAAAGTAGAAAACAAAGAGGCATTTGTGAGCTCAGGAAAATAATTCACAGCTTGTGATTTGCCTGTAATCACAATTAATGCAGGAGAAAGGAGTAAGAGTGAGGTACACCTGGATTTGATTTTCTCTTACATTTTTTAACTTAGTCAGATATATCAGGATTTAGAAAATATCAGCTGTGTATTTTACTTGATGATTTCCTCAAGGAAATGAAAGTGTAACTCTGTCTTATCACTTTAGATAAGTCCTTTCTGTTTCTGTGACTCTTTTATAGTGACTATACTTCACTCCCTTTATTTAACTTGAGCAGCAAAGTCATTTCCATGTGGCAGCAGGACAGGTATTCTGAGTAAGTCTGGGCAGACCCAGACAGGAGAAGCAAAGCATCAGAAAGAGATTGTTAGCAGGGACTATACTATGGAAAGGATTTCCTGAGTGATTAGAAGGACAACCCTCTCTTTAAACAGACCGGAGCAGGAGCAGATAAGCTGCTCCATTCACTCATTAGTTCATTCATTCATTCATCCCCATTCATTCTCTCTCTCCATTATGCCAAGAATATGGTCAGTCCATTTAACCCTTCAGGCAAACACAATGAAGCCTACACCAGTAACTAATTTGTAAGCTGGAGTCAAACCCTTTTGGGCACCAAGGCGCCACATTTAAGGGCAGATGTGGAAAATGCTAGCAGGATCACTCAGAGAGAAAAGTGCAGTGCTAGCTAGTGGTGTTTCCAAGGTGGTTTGTAGAAGCCTCAGATAGACAGCCCAAACAGCACGTAAATTCAGCCCAGAGAAATGGTTCTCATCCCAAGCAGCTTCTTATTTAAGTCCTTTACTATTGGCATATGTATGTCTGATACTCAGCTCACCAGAAAGGTTTATCTGGACTGTTTTAAATTGCTTGAAGGTTTTAATATAATTGTATTCTTAAAGAGGAAAGTAACTGGCTTGCAATTCCTGTATAAGGTTTATTGGCAATTGTCTTCTATCTCTGTTTAGAGTTGACAAGTTACCACGGGAAACTTCTACCTAATTTTGTTCTAGAAGAAGAGAAAATTGTGATTTGTGGGGGTTTTTTTCAGAGCTACACTGATAATCAGTGAATTTTCAATTGAAAGAGATTGTTAATTGTAGTCATATTTGAAGAAACTGGCATACTGATACAGTCCTGGACAGTGGATCAGGACAGATACCCATCTTTAGTTTCTAAAGGTTTTCATTTTAACAGATGTTGCCTTTTTGCTATTGTGATGAAGATAGATGAAATCAGCAAAACCAATTTAGAGATACAAAGAAGGGAATTTTCTCCCTATACATTTCTGTCAATAGATGTATGTGTTCATTGATCATTCTCTTTACCCCTCTTACCTTCCTCTCAGAAAATCCTCATTGTCCAATGTCAGTGCTTGAAACATGCACAAACAGAAAAAGCTACATGTTCATAACATGCTGCTGGCTCCCAGCAATATGTCTTGCATTTGTTGGACTGGTGATATGTTAACTACTGGGATAACAGGGAGAAATAGTTAAAGAGTTGATTCGGTTGCTGTCAGTGGTCTGGACACTGCCTGAACAACCACCAGAATCCTGTGTGTACAGAAGCATAGTTACAAGGCTTCTTGGTCTGCGTGTAGTGTGCGGTAGAGTTGTTTGACAGTTTGCATCACCGCAGCACCAGTGCTCCACAGCCTGCACCCACTGGATGCCTCCTACAGTCACAGTGAGAGGCACACCTCGCACTGCAGAGCCTGGCAGACCTGGAGGCAGGGTGAGGTACTGCTATCCCTCTTTACTGACGGGTGACTGAAACCCAGGCAAGGAGATTTGTTATCTGGGTACTGCACAGGTTTCTCCCGGATCACCAGCAGGGTCTAGGATGAGACAAGGAATGGGGCTCCAATCTCTCCGGTTTAAAATCACTGTGTCAGTCTTCTCAAAATCTCACATTTCTAGTAGAAGTGTTTTCCAAGTCTAATTCTAGAAAATCCACATCCATATCCAATCCAGATTAGAACACCCCAAATTTCAGGAAATGCTACTATTTTTTCAACTCTGTTAGATTTTTTTTTGGAAGAAAGTGCCAGATGTATCCTCATTGTTTTCATTTTCCATTGAGCCTTATGTTTTCATTAAATTGCAATCCTCTTTGTTGCTGTGTCCAAGAGTGCAGAAAGGACTGGCAGAGCTCTGTGGATTTAGACCAGCCTGAAAGTGCATTCAAACATTGACTTGAATTTGAGGACCAGATTTTTTTTAAGCCTGGTTTATTTTCTGATGACAAAGTACTGACCCTCTGGGATGCTGCCTGCTGTGTCAGATGATTCAGGGTATGGGCTAACCATGTCCAGAGGTCAGAGAACAGGAAGGAAAGGCTGAAATTAAAAGGCAGCACACTTAATTAAAATAAAAGGGAAAATAGAAACTATTTGTCTTGCAGAATGCCCCGTAGCACTCACTTCTGGCAGGGTTTGAACAACCAAAGAGGGACTTCATCCACTTAAAAGAGGCACAGCTTGGAAGAAAACCAAAGGATTTACAATGCCTGACTTTTTTTTTGTTGCAAGAAGGGTGACAACTAATTTTGCATAGAATCAAAAGTTTTAATAGTTAAATATTGGTTTCTAATTAAAGATGGCACAAATCTAAAAAGGGGAGGGGAGAGAAAAATATGAGTCATAAAGAAGGTAGAAGGGGGAAATCTGAAGTCAATCCAATGAAGACAAACTATAAACACCATTGTTCAAATAATATTGGGTCATGGCATAAAAGGATTACCTTCTGACAGGGCTGGGAGGTGAAAAGGCATTGTCATTTGATGGCACATAATTACCTTCATTTTTGCTACCATCCTTTTCCCTGTCCACTGACGTTGCATACTGGATACCAATATAAATAGCCCATTAAATTGCTTTGGTTTTAAATGGCTGGGAAATCTCTCCTTTTTATATACTAGCAGCATTTTAACTTTCCCAAAGTTAAATAAGAAGGATTTGTTAATTGTCAGAAGTCACACCCCTGCTTTGTGAGGGGGTCATGGGCCTCATCCTTCAGAGCTGTGCAGGATTACCCACAGAGCAGGACGCTATGAATCCAAAAAATCATTGAATGTGGTAAACCTACAAATATGCTATTCCTGTTTGGCCAACAGGACATCACAGGCCAGAGGGGCTTTTTGTTTTCACCTACTGTCATCCTCACCAGATGTATTTTGGCAAGTGGTTTGTGGTATTTGCACTGTCTCTTCTGTTGCATTGGCCTGCCATATAAAGAATTTTGGATGAGATTTTGCAATATATGACCTCCTTCATATCAAAGTAACATGCCATATCTTATAACACAAACCAACATGATTAAAGCAGGATGAATGATGAGGAACTGTCCCTGCCACTTAAACACTGTACGCATACTATGGTAACCTCAATGAATATGGAAATTCATTATCCTCTTAGGTCTGGACCAAGACCAAATACAAATTTATTCAGAATGTGAAGAAGATAAATGACTGATAAATGGGAAAAGAAATAGCTGTCTTCCATAAAAGGGAAAAAAAAAGAAACAGGGCATGTTTTAGTGAGGAAGTTTATTGCAGGGATTAAGGATTTGCTAGTCTGAAACCTGATAAGGGAAAGAATATCCATAATCCTTTTTCACTGAGGAAATTTACATTAATTAGCAATTTAGGTCAAGCTAAAGTGAATCTGCAAGAAAGAAGAGAAAACAGCAACGTTTGTTTCTATGAAGTTTTTCAAATATGTAGTTTGTGGAAGTCATGCCCTTCTCCTTTCTAGGCTGATATTTTATGGCACTACATACCAGCAGCTTTCTCCATACACAAGCTGAAGAGACTAACCCATAAACATCATCATGCATGAAGATGACAGCTCAGGTTGCGTTAGGGCTCAAGGCAAGAGACGGCTGAGGGGACTGCTGACTTACCTGAGTACCATTTTTAGGACTACGGTTATTTAGTGATACAGAAAGCCCTTGAATTCAGTACTTCCAGCTGACTTCCTACAGATTATGCTCCCTCTGGTAGATTGTGCTCTGGGGTGACTGCTCTCTGCCCTGCCACTTTTACAGGTCTAGAAATTCATTTCAGGACTGGAGTTACCTCTTATTTAGGGTAACTTGGAGCCTACCTAGAAGAAAATAAGTGAGAGACAAAGCTGACTGTACCTTAGGAAAATCCTGGCTTTATATGGGATGGATGATTTTACTGCTGCTTTTCTTAGCTGCTTGGGCCAATGTCGCAGAAGCACATAAATTTTAAAGTTGATTTCCAGAGACAAGGATTCTGGCTGACTGCAAGCGAGGCAGAGTTTTGCTGCATGAGAGACTTTTTTCCCATCTCACTTGTTCTGTGGAGAGAGGTGCTGAGCATCTATGGCTCTTCTTAGCATCAGCCAAAGCTGTAAGCACTCAGCCTTGCCCGGCACAACCCCAGATGTCTTTTTCAGTCTATACCCTGAGCACTGCAGACCACAACTGCCCTGGAGCTTTAAGGTAATTAAGATGAAGGTGACCTTATATCTCTATCAGGCTTCAAAGGTGCTACAGATACTCATTGAGCTGAGCAGTAATTTTCTCATCTTCTATCAATTGTTTTTTGAAAAAGCTTATTAATTAAACACGGTGGGATGAAATATGAGAACTGATGAGAAACTGTGTAATGCCCCAGTACTGGTTTCCCGTAAATAACTTTGTTTTCTTCTGTATTCCCATTAAACCAGGGTGTGCTTTGGGTTAGGATCACTGCTAATATTTTGATTTTTCAGCTAGCATACAGGAAAAGATTTATGAGGCAAAACTGGCAACATCTAGACAAGAAAGTATTGTGAGTCCCTTGTTCAAAACCAAAATATGAAAGTATTGTTAAAACAAAAGTATAAAAGCTTGGAATGAAATGAATAAAAAGAAATTGGGAAGGATAGAGGAATGACAGCAGAATTACAGAAAAGGAGAGAAAGGAAGAAAGAAAGAAAGAAAAAGAAAGAAAGAAAGAGAAAGAAAGAGAAAGGAAGAAAGAAAAAGAAAGAAAGGAAGAAAAAAGATTAAGAAGGAAGTCTTCTTTCCTTTCTCCTTCTCTAACCTCTCCTTTCTCTTTCATAAAAAAATGTAAGACTAGAAAGGACATCCATACACTTCAAGCTTCATCTTCTTTCCTAAACATGTCTCAAAATTCCCACCACAAATAATGCTTGAATAGCCCAGTTCTCTTCCAATTTTGGAAAAACCACCCTGCTTGAAAATTTAGAAATCCTCCTCTCATTTTCAGCCTACTTTTACACAGGACCAGTTTATCCCATTTGCTGTTTTACTAACACAAAGTAACAACTTACATAGCTCTTGCCCTTCCCCCATGTGTACAACCACTGGTGTATTTATGGAGAGCAGTCATTTCTTCTTTCAGCTGTATTTGTCTCGGCTAAATAAACCAACTTCTTTTGGACTCTTCCTTTAGGATAGACTTTCCATTCCCCAGTAACTTTAGCAGACAAAGGCAGCTGTCATATTTGCTGACCTAGAAACCTCTCTGGGGTAACCAAAGCATCCATATATTCCTCTTTCACAGTTCTCTCTCATGGAGTCCACTACACACTTCTAACCTCCACCCCACTCTTCTCCTCCCACTCTTGTCCTCTTTTGCTGAGCAGATCTTTGCGTCACTGGCAGATTTGCTGAGCACAAGCCTAGGTTCTGTATCAAACCCATATCCAGTACTAACATTCCTCTTGTCAATACACTTTTAACTTGTTCCTTTAGCTCATTATTATTTTTGTAAGACTACTCTTATTCTCCAGTTTAACTAATTATTTCCCCTGTGTTATCACTATATTACTGAGTTACCAAAGACCATATGGATTAGATTATCCACGTTTGCCTCATGAAAGGAAGACATCAGGTAAGTTTGGCGTACTGGTAAATGCATGTTGCATGTTACCTCATTTTCTACAGAACTCTTTAAAATTTGCTCTCCCTTCAGATGTGGTAAGTTTTGTTTCTGTTCACATAGTCCCATAAGGATTTTTCTTCTACATGGTACGTCAGTATCCTTCTGGAAAACTCAGAGCACAGAATTAATCTAAAGATTTACTTTTTATCTCACCTCACTCTTTCTGAGAAATCGACTTCTTTATTTTTTTTAATTTCAGATTCCGATTGGATTTTTCCAGACACACTCACAGCTTTCTACCACTATCAGGTCCTCATTATTCACCATCACTGAAATCAAATAGCATTGGGGGGAGGTTCCTTTGAGAGCCTGATCTGGCTCATTCCTTTCAAGATCAGATTAGATACTGCTTTAGCCTGAAGAGTGCTTTGGTCTGCCTTCATTACATGCCTTCGGAGTTGAGCATGGCTTCTGTCTGGGGAAGGGCCAGCTGTGAGATCTCCCAGTCTTCTGCCAAGTGCATATTAACAGTGTTTTAAATACCACAGAGTCTGGAGTTAAATTCTTAGAGCAACCCTACCCCAGACACAATGTTGTCACTGCTATCATAATTCAGCTCAGCCGCCTCAGTATCATTTACCCTCAGTCTAAACATCCAGATTGTCTGAAAAACATTGTGATGCAAGAAAGTGTCAGCAGGAAGAACCTCACAGAGGGTTTTGGACACCCTTGGCTGTGTGGTAGGAGGTGATGCAAACTGAGATACTGAGAGAGCTGTGTCTGCTGAAAAATCAATGTGATTGCTCTGCTAAACAGGGAGAGTGATAAATATGATCTGCAGGGGCTGGGAAGGACTAAGAGGTTGGAGCAACTCTGTGTATATGTTACCCTACCTACTAATTAAAGACTCGGCTTTGATGAGCGTTACAAGCTCAGGGGAGGCCAAGGGTTGTGTCCACAGAGAAAGGAATCAGAGAACTGAAAGCAAGGGGAAAGCTTACACCCTTCTAACAAATCGGCTGATGTAAAGAAGGAGAAAATGGAAGGAGAGGAACCTTCTCTGCAGAAAAACATGTAAATGGAGAAGCTAAAGCAGTGGAAAACCAAGCAAGAGCTAAACCCACAAAACAGTGTTGTAAAATCAATAACACAGAAGGGGTTTTTTTTCTAAATAGTATGTTATCACAAAATAATTTTAGTGGTTATTTACAACAGTTGCTTTAGTAGCAAGATGACTTAATATAAAGATTAAGAAGACAGTAGCTCCAAAAGCAATAGATTTTAATGCAATGATTTTAATTTAGGCATCAATTGAAGACTCTGCACTGAGAGATTTCCAAAGCAGCTCACAAGCAATTAACCAAGACTCAAATATTCTTACCAGAATAATCTCACGCATTTCACACATAAGTGCACAAAGAGAAAATAGGTAACTCAGTTAGACAAATTCATATACAAGACTAAGTTACTCTTTTTTCCCTGACTCTTATTGTAACTTTCCACCACTAAAATAAAAATTTCCTTTTCTTGAAAGAGCAGCAGAAAACTTTGGCTAGGGTTTGCTGTGGCTGAAAGTTATGCAGGAGTTTAAGCAGCTCAACAACATCAGCAACAAAATAATTAATATTTTTTCTAACAGTCAGAAGTGTTTGATACAGTCTTGCTGACGTGGCAGTGGCATCAGAAGATGCTAAATACTGTATTAAGTTGAAAAGCTATTATTTCCAGTCTACTCAGCTCATTAAAAATTTGCAGAAGTAAAAAGCATGACAAATTGAGATTCTGCCTGTCCTGCAAAGTCAAGAGTGCCAAGGAGCATGTTTGTATCACAAGTGTCTTCCAGCATGACCAAGCCTGTGCCCATACTGTGGAGCATCAGGAAATGGCTGAAGAGGTGACAGCCTGAGGCTGGAGCCTGCTGTGCTCCGTAACCCAGCGCTTATTTCACTCCTTTTGTGTCTCCCACAAGCAACCCCCAAAAACCAGACTTCTGCATGACATCAGGAGGAGCACTGATGGTGAGCTCTGCACAGGGCATTTGCACACTGTGCAAACCATGCCGTGAGCATTCAGTTGCTTCTGAAAGGATCCGGAGGGCTACACGTGGTAAAAGTCCCTGTCAGTTAGGTACTACACATCAGGACTCTTCTCAAAACACTCAACGTTTAAAAGGAGGAAAGGGAACCCTGAGTCCACTGCCCCATTGCCAGCTGACTACAGATGTGATATGAGGATGGAACATGACCCTGGGGTTCCCATTCTGGAAAGGCTCCACACTCACCTACCCAGAGCAGCACTTTCAACGTTCCTGTGGGCTGGGACTTTTTCAGGAGGCAGTTTTAAGGAACTGCCTTGTCCAATACTGGGTGCTAAAGGAGTACAAAAGAAAACAAACTTCTCATTGCAGCTCAGACTCCTGTGGAACATTTGACCCTTGAAATCTACCTCAACTCTCCTAACAGGAATCACTTGGCCAGCTGTTTAGATTGCAAGCTCTTCAGGGTAGAGAAAAAGAGACTGACACCACCTAAAAAATTCAGGTTCAAGTCTCAGTTGAGACTTCATAGACACAAATAAGATTGTGAAAATAGCTATCTATTGTTGCCATCAAAATTATTTTTATATGACTGATTTGGAGAGAGTTGAGGGGTTTTGTAGTTACAGATGGGAAAGATATCTTTTCTTTTATTTTGTCATCAGTTTTTATTAGATATTTGTCTTGCTTTAGTCAGCTCCTACGTATGCTTTTTACTGGGGCAGTTAAAAGTTTTCAAGTGTGTAGCAGAAATAAGTGAAAAAGGTTATTATACCAAATGCTTGAACTGTAGGTCAGCAATAAAAAATTAGATACATTGCAAGAAATTTTAACCAAGAATAGGTCCATAAAATGGCTTGAAATTATTTCCATGCTAATTAATTAAGTGAAAAAAAAAATATAGTTCTTTCAGTATCTTTTGTTTTTAGAAAAGATCCCTGCATTTTTCTAATGGAAGATTGTTAAGCTTTCACAGCCTAACTGTAGGTAGGTTGGAATTTGAATAATGATAATTTATTTCGTGCTTTAAAATTAATGATATTCTGAAGCACATTGACATTGTTCGGCACACTCTGATTCATGGAAAACTTTGGATCCCACATTCCTTAAAGGTCAATTAAAGGAGGGCTCCTTGCAAGGACAGCCATTGTAACATTAACTCTGCTGGCTGGAATGTTGGACTAAATGCCTATGCTGTGGGAACAAAGTCACTGTGGGAATCCTCTGTGTAAAACCTTTCTGACTGTTAGGCTGGGATGCAAAGAATAACTGTAAGAAAAGACATGTGAAGACAAGATAATGGAAAGTAATGTTGGAGGAGGACAGCCTGTGATATACAAACGAAAGCAATCTTTAGCTCAGTAGTGTGACCTTTTCTTCTTATGCCAACAAACTGGAGGTGTGATTAAAACCAAGTCTGCTGTGCCCCCAGGTTTTGTGTTCAGTTTGCATCCTGGCTCCATGATTTCATCTGTTCTTCTCCATGAACACCCTGTCCATTTATACAGCAATATCACTGACTTAAGACTGATTTCTCGTTCATCTTGGAAACCAACAGACAAAGCTAATTAATAACCAAGCCTTTTTATCTAGGACTACTAGTCAGGGATGATCTTGAACTCTCAAAAGAAAGATGAATACTGTTTAATGCTTAACAGCTCTGTAGATGGGCATCCTAAAGAAGCAGGCTTCTTCCAGAGCTAACCCTAACACCACCAACACCCATGGGGAGGTGGAGAGGCAAGAAGCAACGCAGTCATCAGGAGGGGATTTAGAGTCTCTGTTCACTGTCCTGGCTCTGACACTTCCCTTTTAGCTCCTGCATTTCAGTTTGACAGTGTCTCCCCAATGCATAATATCAGGAGTTATGATGCACGTGGAGGAGACAGGAGATCTATGTTTTTGATAAGATTGCGAGATTTGACTCACCCTGTCAGAAGCATCCATTAGTGCCCATTCCTTCCTAAGCCTGCAGTGACCATGTAGGTGTCTTCCACTAGCTCCCTATGAGAGGAACAGGTCTCATTTCAGATTAATACGTTTATTTTTTATGTCTCTTCTTTTGTGCTGCATTTTTCTTTTGTTTTTACAGCTCTGAGGGAGCAAAGGTGACTGTTCTGGGATACCTTGTCTGGACTGAATAAATTATTTCCTTCTCTATTTAAGATTAATTAAGAAATGCTGAAGGGAAAAAAGGTCAGAGCTACTCTGAGATTGTTCATTCCATTCCCCAATTACACCGTATATACTAAGCTTGAAAGAACTGTAATTAGATATGAGACAAGCCTGATGAGGTACTCTTTCTGTGCAGTTCCAAGCACACTGGCAGTTCTCCAGAAGTTAAATATATAAATAAATCATCTTCCATTCACCAAATTTCTTCTGTTCGTCATACTTCTCCCTTTTTTCTCTCCAAGGGCTAATCAACCTGGAACTTTCCCATATAGTAGCCTGTGTACTGTATAGGCCCATACAGAGTTGAAGGGAGAGATTGCTGCTTCTCCATTGCAAGCTGCTAGAGAATCCAGTCTAGCAGTGGGCTTTATGAAGCTCTGGAAGTAACTTGTGCAAGCCTTGGAAAACCCCAGCAGCTTCTGCACCCAAATATGTCTGCATGTCTATGTGTTTATATGGGATCCAGACAACCACACCAGGTTTCTCCAGTGTAGATATACCATGTAAAAATTAGTCCCCTTGTCCTAGCAGGTGAATCAAAGGCAGGTGTGCCACATACCCAGGCTCTCTGCACTGCCAGTGAGAGAAATGAGTCACAGGGATGGAAATGAGTTGAGAGATTGATGAATTTGCTGCTTTTCCATATATTGTCTTTAATAAAGAAGTTACTGGCCAAGTCCACAATGCTAGGCTGTGGTCTAATTTCCTTTATTTCATGGCCACATTACTAGGAAAACTATTCAGTCCATTTAAATATTTGCCTGTCTCAGGTAGTTTCTGCTTCTACTTGCCTTCTTCAATTTGCTTTAAGCAAAGTGGTACCTCTTTCTCTATTTCACTTTTCTTTGACACAGTAATTTATATGGGTGACTAGGAGCCCTGTAAAAGGATTTACACACCAAACTGAACCCATGTATATCCTCCTACCTGTAGAGTATTTTCAATAGTAGATACTTTTCTCTGAGGTCATAATTACTTTTTAACCTGTTTGGCATTGAACCCTCAAAAAATGTTGGCATTCTCAGAGGAAAAATGTGTTCGCTTCCAATGGATTTTACCCGAAATGACTTCAGAATATTTTCTTTTTGTTTGCAAGAATTAGGCAAAAGAAAATCCACACATAATCAAGCATATGGAATGAGAGACACAGAATAAGCTGCCTCAGTCACAGTCTTCCCAAAGCCAACAACCTACACATGTGGGAGACTCCAACCCACAAGCTGATAAGTCAGTATTGGTGACTTACACTTCAGCTCATGTTTCTAAAACAAAGATCTTTATTGCCGTCATCTTGTAAATAAAGTGAAGACCACAAGGAATAAAAGTGCTGGGTAATATGTTTCTTGTGTGTGTGAGTGTGCCCCTGGAAAAATAATAAGCTAAGAAAGGAAATAATGTAAATGGCAGAAAGAAAGGGTCCCTTGTTTCATATCTCTGGAGTGTGTCTGGTTTGCATCTGTTACTACATTTTTCACTTAAGAACACTTATTTCTTTAATACATATGAATAACTGGTTTTGACTGGCAGTTTGAAAATGTGGCTTTACTCTGATTAACTCTACTTTCCATCTGTACTTAGCCCTTTTTAAGACTATATTTCTCAAGCTATTTTAAAGCATGAGTAAAACCAACACATGGAACAATTTATTGAAATGCCAGGCAGGTTTGACAGGTGCAGGAGAAATTGCTTGGTTTCACAAATTGAAACAGCTGCAGTTTTATAGGTGATGAAATTGCAATGGGATGGGGTTTCACATTTGTTAGCTCATCTTGTGTTTGCTGTTTTGTTTTTGAAGCATTGAGTCATTTCCCTCTCTCCAAGGAGGACTTGTAAGACCTATTTCTCAAGTGGGGGAGGCATCTAGTCACCACAGAGTGAGGGGAAGCTTGGCAAAACTCAGATTTAGGAGTAGACTGAAATGTAACTAGAAAATAATAGTTTTCCCCTCATGGGACTACAAATAAATATTGCTTGCAGCTTTTGGAGCAGGAAATGCTATAAATATTTGGTCCACTTTTCAGACAGCCTGAGCTAAGATTTCATTATGTATCTTTAAAGAATATCACACACAGAAAGTTTTGAATGATTAACCAATAAATGTTAACGTCATAAGAGTCTCTCATATCAAGGAGGTTTACTTTTACTCTGTGCAATTGCTAGAGGAAGATGTATGTTTTATTTTCAAATTATTCAGGACCATATGTTCTCCTACAGTGACAGAGTATGTATCAAGTGGTCCGCTCTCCATAAGTTCATTTTTATCATCCTAGTGGGGAAAAAAAGAGATGAAAATCAGTGAATGATCTTAAAAGAATTGGTCACATTTGGCACTGAATTAATTTGTCAAAGCACTTGAACTATAAATCCTCCTCCTAGCTTAAACCCCTACTGGTGATGCTGGTTTAAGTCGTAAGTTCTTGTACGGCTTAGAATAAAATAATATTTTAGATCCTGATGGAAATTTACTGTTGTCTTGCAAACTGCATCTTAGCTGGGATGCCCTTTAACAAAGGCTAATTTGAGTGATGGGGACTTCCTGTTTCTCCTCAAACGCTACTCTTAGCAACTCAACAGCAAACGCAAATTGGCCACTAGAGAACGCTAGGAAGAGAAGTGGTGGATATTGTCCTGGAAGATTTGCCTTTGAGCAAACATGTTGCATGGGGCTTTGAGCAACCTGGTTGAGTGGAAAGTGCCCATGGCAGAGGGTTGAGAACTAGAGGATCTTTAAGGTTCTCTCCAACCCAAACCCATTCTACGATTCTATTATTCTATGTCTCCTTAGAACAGATGAGCAAGGGCATTTGCCTTGTCTGTGTTACCCACTCCAGAAGTGGGGCTCCTGACCAAGGCTGTGCCAGCCTCCCCCATGGCACTGCCATGTCACACTACATCTGGGCCTGCATGGGCTGCTGAAGTCCCTGCTGCCAGGTTCCAGCCCAGCCCTGGCTGGCAAAGGAGCTGAACTCTGAAAAATCACTGTAATCTCTCACCTGGAGCCCCTCTGCGAATACTGCAGCTTTCTGAGGTGTATGGTCTGTCTCACAGTTCTGTGAATGTTTTGGCATGTCTCTCTTGCAGGGCCAGAAGGACTAGGCACCCTAAATCAGATCATCTAATAGTCCTGGCCTTGCCTTGAAGATTGATAAAAAAATTAGGATGCTGTGCAATGTTATATAACAAATTAGAAAGGTCACTTTCTGCCAAATCAAAAGGAGATTAGTGAAGTGCAGTATCAGGCTCAAATTCAAAAATAGGAAAGCTATTAATTTCAGGTCATGCAAAGTATGCTTCCCTACTCTGACAGTATGAAGTTTTTGAAGAGCTAAGGATGACCACCCAATGGTACTTGGTGCTGTAACCAGTCATCCACAGTGTTCTGCCACTGCAGTCAATATTCTTGCACTGCAGTTAAACTTTATAACGTTGGGCTATTTCAGCCCAGAGTACTGAAGGATGCAAAATAATCATTGCATCAGGAAACTGAGATGGAGAAAAAGTACACTGAGGCATCTTTGTTTTGTTTGGACTTTTATTCATTCACCTACCTTTGCTGCCCATGCACACCCAAACATGCATTCCCTGTCTCCTGTGCCTGGATCAGATGCTCAAAGTACTCTGCAGGCTGATTTGAGGCTTTGACTAATAGATGTGGGATGTGGTGTTTATCAGAGCAGGAGGTAAAATAAACGTTGTCTAGGTTTACTGACAATTGGCTTTGCTCACATTAAACAGAGAACAGAGAAGAGAAGGTACCAGCGAGCAGCCTCGGACTATTTGGATAGGATTTGGGGTTGTATTGTTCATGTTGTTTTCATTTGATCTAGATGAAAAGCACTTTTAACTTGGTAGCCTGGAAAGATTAGACTTGCACATACACAATAAACCCCATTTTGTTTTGTTTTCCTCTTTGACATAATACGCAGAGGGTGTTTATACACCAGAATGGACAATGACTCCATTGTCTCATCTCGTGTAGTAACAAGTGTCATCAGTGCTTGCAATTGATCCAAGAGCTCTTACCTGATTCCAACACATCAGTTATTTATTTATTCAGAAAGAATCCCATGACACTAACAATTGTTATCAAGGACAACATGGGAGGAAGGAACAGAGGAAAGTCCTAAGTGGTGCCTATTCAGTTGTTTAGATTTTTTTGGTGCCACATTTCAAACAAATCAGTATGAGGGCACAGCAAAAGTTAATTTAGCTACCAATGTGAGATGTGGGTTTTACAGACTTTCTCCTGAACCACCAGAGCTGGCAAGAGCTTTCCCATTTACTGGAACAGGAAAATCAGCGAGGCAGTTTTCTGTGTGCTCATTAACACTCATTATTTGCATTACTGGTGTGCCCAAATTTTCAGCTGCTCTTTATGCCTTGACTTAAATGATTTACAACTTTTTCAGCAGGAATATTTAAACTCATGTTTAGAGGATTCCAAATTCCTTGAGTCATTTTGGTAACCATCATCTTTTGGGATTGGTGCCTGAATGCAGTCACAAGTTGTCACATTTTTTTAAGAATCTTGCCTCTGCTAACTTTCTGCTGTGGCCTGGAGACATGTCATTCACACTCAAGATCATAAAAATCTGCCTTATTTACTTGATGTGTTAACATTGCAACTGATGACAACAAATACAGAAACATTTGCTATGCTTTCCCTTAGATAGATTTGATTTCTGCCAGATGCTGTATATTCCCCTGTCTTGCAATAGCAAACTGTGTTGGAGCTCCTGTGACACACACTGTAATTCCCTGCGCTTCTCCGTTCCGAGCTGTGGCCGATTTGTCCTTCCCCAGATCTCCCTCACATGCAGGTAACGTCTCTCCCGGCACATTTGGAGGGCTAAACTCTCCATGAATCCATCCAGTGTACATCCAGGCCTGGACAGAAACAATGTGCTCTGCTATTTGGCCCCAGTCTGCTTTTTAGCGAGCAGCTTCTCGGCTTTGCAGGGAAAGCAGCAAATGATGACTATGCAGCGAGTTGCCCTTCACTTTCCCTTTTAAAATAAAATGTGACTATTAATCAACAAAATGATGCGTCTCGGGGATCTGGAGGGGGAAAAATAGCTTGAGGTGATTTGACAAGCTGATTCTTTTGCTGTGCCGCATTTCCCATGGGACATGACAAATTAAATGTCAAAGCCAGCTAGAAAGAAGTGCTATATCTCAGTCCGGGCATTAATCAGCTTTGCCTCTCGTTTACCACTTTCCACTTAAGTAGATGACTGTATACAGTTTGAACAATGGAGCTTTTCATTCCCTAATCTCCCTAATTGTAATTTAAATAGATTTCCTGACAGTCGCCCTCAAGGCTGCAGGGGAGATGATTCCAAGAGCTCCGTGTCCACCTCGGGTTTACATAATGGATGAAAATTCAAATCCTTGTCCAGGGTGCAATTGGATAACGTCAGGAAAAGGAAAGAAGGGATCGGATGAACTGCAATCGGAGAAGGAGAATTGTACATTTGATATCACAGGGAGGCAGAACTAAAACACATGCACATACACTGACCTAGATCACAGTCGAGGCATTTGGTATTGGTTGGTAGGGAAAAGAATATCCAGAGACTTTGCAATGTAGAGTAAAGGAGCTGACTAAGAGCCATAATAACCCGTCAGCTGATGCAAACAAACTTTTGTGAAGAACGAAAATTTAAATGCAGAAGAGTTCAAGGGCACAGTGTAGTTTATTCTGATTTCTCACAAAAAATAGGGGGAAAAAAGCCCATCCAAAGTTTCAGAGGCAGAAAATGCTGCTGTGCAGAGCACAGGGTTCCACAGGCTGTCAGATTACATTTGATACTATTGTGTCGATAGGTGTGATGTTTCACTGAGAACTGGCTGATAATACTGGACCTCCAAGTTATTTTTTTTCCACAGTTTCCCTCAAGCCATTCCATCATTCAATTTCAGCTCAGTCCTCAGCAAATGTCTGCAATTTTAGACATCTAAGGCCTATCAAATTTGTCTACAAACTTATGCCTTCTTTTTTTCACACTAATACTTACTCCAGAATATGTATCTTCCCACTCTATAGCTAAATCCTACTAAAATCCATAGTCTGTGTCAGATGTTGGGACTTAGTGCAGTTAAGTGACTCCCACATCCACTAAATGCAAGACTTTATGTCCCTGCATGATGTGCCTTTTCCTTTCCAATGTATTAATCAGTCTTGAAAGTCAAGTGTTCAGCTGGGAAGCCAGAAAACAAGCTTGTCATGTCCTGAGAAGCACCAGATTTTTCAGAGTCTCCAGAGACAGGGAGGACGTTCCAAGATGGCCACTGGTGCCACCAGCACCTTTTTTCCTCTGGGAAAAGCCACATCTGCATCTCTAGTGGCCCTAGAGCACAGGCTGGTGTTTCTCTCATGGAAAATATTGCTCATGATTAGAGTGATGGGGACTGGCTTATGGATAACTGATTAAAGTGTAAAATGTGCTGAGTCGGCTGATGCCATTGACAACTGAGCCATATGAAATTAAAAGCTGTATCTGTTTGCTATTACATAACAGGAAAAGCCAAGAGTGAAAAAAACCCTGGAACTTGGCAAATCTTATTTAATCACATCTGGCAATTTTCAAGTCTGAGATTATCACTGTTGGATATCATGTTTTTAGAAAGTAAAGCAAACAAAGAAACTTGAGTAAACAAGGGTCAGAAAATAAAGAGCCTTTTAAAAAAATACTTGTGCACCTTTGAGCAATACCACAGGCCATGCTTCTGAAAAGGGTATTTAAACCTGTTCTCTGAAAACAGTCACATTTCAATTTAGTTTGGGATTAGTGAAACCTGGCTACATACTAGAAGGGTGCATAACAGTCCTTTGAACTCACTTATCTTGAAAGAACAGGGAAAATTTTTATCAATTTTAGGTGTGGTCATTGCAAGTAAGGCCAGAAATACCAAACAACCTTCACTAGCTCCAGAGGTCCTTTGGTGATCCAACAGAACCAGCAATACAAAAAAATTCCTAAAATGTGACAGGGTGGACCGGTGTTTATTCCCAGTCATGAAAGTCTGTGAGCATGAAATTGACTGCATTTGTTCCTAATAATTTGTTCTATCTTGATAAAAACTAACTAACTAAATAAATAAAGTAAAAATGCCATTTGACTTGAAAATGTGAAAATTTTGACTTTAGAAAAGTTGGAATTAGTTGCTTTGACAACTTTAAAACTCTTTCTTTTCAGAGTTTATTCAGATGAGTAGTTACATTAAAGCTGATCAGCTTTCACAGAAAAGTTTGGTAAACTATCTTTTTCTTGCTTTGTATTTTTTTCCTCTCCAAGCAAGGCAAGACGAGGCTTTTCTGAAGCATTTTGAATTAACTTTTAGCTAGTAGCAGTAAGGCAATATCTGGCAAATCTCCAGCCTGTCTGCACCAATGGGTCCAGCTGATCTAATGGTCAGCCTCAGAAGGCAGCAAGAGGCAGCAGCCCTGAGCGTGACAGAACACTGATGTGCAGCTTCAGTAGGATGGCTGACTGGCAGCTGCTCAGCACACACCACCTGCAGAGCAGACCACTGTCCATCTGCACAGGCCTACGAGGCTGTCCCTTCACAGAGTTAGTGTGAGAACAGTGATTCTCAGGAATGCAGTTATGGCTTAACTAGAAACAGTTGGGTGCTCCACAATAGGCATGTTTTAGAAGCAATTTCCAGCAGATATGATTTGTTGATGAGAAAAAGGCTATACAAAGAAACTATAATTATGATGAGGCAAGAGACACTGGGAGCTTTTTCTGTTCTGCTCAATCCTACTTGGAATATTTCAGACACACTTAGAGAATCAGCTGCTTATAATTGTGGATGAAGTTGCTTGGAGAGTTTAAAGAGCCTTGCCTTGAAAACAGAAGTACAGAAATCTTCAGAGACAGTTCAGAAGAGGATTGCTTCCTGCAGTTAGGAACAGACTATTTTATTTACTGGATGGATAGAGGGATATCATGATAAGAATAAAAAAAGTAATGTATTTGAATAATCAAATACTCCCTACAGTGCCGTGAAGAATTATGCACCTAGTGCTGTGGTATTTGAGCTCTGGGGAGACCTTATAGCAGCCTTAGAGTACCTGAAGGTGCCCTACAGGAAGTTGGAAGAGGGACTTTTTACAAGGGCATGTAGTGACAGGAGAAGGAGGAATGACTTCAAACTGAAAAAGTGCAGTTTTAGATTAGGTGTTAGCAAGAAAGTATTCACTATGACTGTGGTGAGGCACTGGGACAGGTTGCCCAGAGACCCTGTGAATGCCCTGTCCATGAAAGTGTTCAAGGCCAGGTTGGATGGGGCCTGGAGCAACCTAGTCGAATGGAAGGTGTCCCTGCCCACGGCAGGGGGGTCGGCACCAGACGATCTTTAAGATTCCTTCCAACCCAAACCCTTCTGTGATTCTGTGATCATATGATGGCCTAAATAGTAAACTATCATGTAGTACTTGTCAGTCTTAATTCATCAAATCAGGGAAGAAACTCTGAGGAAATTTCTTCAAAATTCTTTTTATTTTTGTGCAATTCTGTGTGGGAGCTTTTTTAGTGGAAGTGAATTCAAAAGAAATGAACTTTTGCACTTTGAATCCTTTAGTGACTTTTAAGATAGCCCAAGTCAAACAGAGCTATAGATCTAAGGCACTTGTCTAATGTAAATGTAAATACTAAAACCTCAAAAAATCTTTGAAGTCTATTAAGGTTAAAGCTAGACAAAAGCCTATAGTGTAGACTTACAGTTCAATGACTAATATATACACAGAACATTTCAATAAACTTAACTGAGTCACCCTGAAAAGTAATATATTATCTACAAGCATCAATAGAAACCCAAGACCTGCAGAATAATGCCCACGGAAATCGGGTTTCTTCCAAAGTCTGATCTTGATCTTTCTGCTAGAAAGACGCTGCCAACTCATACTTCCAATTTCAAATCAGTATTTTCAATGCTTTTGAACATGGATGCATGTTGAAAGTCAGTGGTGAATCATGGCATTTTCTACACTCTCCTGTGCATGTTACTCTGTGTTATCTATGAATTTCAAAATGCAATTATAGGGTTTGTCTGCGGAGGGGTATTGAGGGGCATTAGGCTGAATTAGCTGAAGAAGTGAAATTAGAGAGGAGTTGAAAGTCATTAAAGGCCTCCTGAACCTTTCAATTCAGAATAAAACCTGAAATTTAAACTTAGATACATGGAGTAAATGGCTGCAGAATGAATTATACCCACCATAATTCTGATCCAAGCTTTCCACACAAGGGTTCATTGTGTATTTACCTAACTTGTGCTTGGAGCAGCAGAATTTAACACATCCATGTAGGCAAGTCCTAAAAATGACAACCCTGCCAGCTCTTGGCACAGCTCCTCGGCACCCACTGCAGCGCAGCCCCAGCTCGGCTCCCCTTGGGCGGCTGCCGGGCAGCTCTGGGCACACGGGCAGGCACCAGGGGCCCGGGCACGGCACCTCAGTCAGAGGCAAGGACTTCAGAAAAGAGAAAAACAACTTCCCTGGGCTCAGCTACGCAGGTCTTGGGGTTCTGTTGAAGTTTGGAGATTATATATTACTTTTCAGGGTTACTCAGTTAAGTTTATTGAAATGTGACGTGTTCCTCGCTGAGTCAGCGCGGCATCCTGGACTAAGCAGACCTGGCTGGATGTATATGAACCTGGACTTTGCCCGATCCAATGAAGGAAAACTAGAAGTGTTTAAAAGCTTTCCTCTGACAGTGCATTTGAACTGTGGGTGTGCTAACCTATTTGAACTGTTTCCAACCATTAAAAAAAATCCTCCTGGTTCGTTCAATCTCAAAGCTGGGTGGTCCTGAAATTTTCTCACCTGTTTCCTCAAAACTCTGCTGCATTAAACAGAACAACAATGTGACCAGATCAGTGTTCATGGTCATACTTCTTTTTCATCTCTCAGTACAGGCTGCAGTGTGTAAATTATACAGACTTATCATGTGAAAAATATTGGTTTAGTCCAACATTTTTAAACAGCAAAAAGTAACCCGTAAAAAAAAGATGTGTATCTGACTTAAAATCAGGAGTCAGCTTGGAATAAATAATAGTAAGAAAAATTCTTCAGAATTCTACCTGAACTCAGGGACCACTTTCTGATGCTAGAGATAGAAGATACCACCTGCACTCTGGTGTGTGCAGCTTCCTAAAATGCACTCCGTGTTACTTTCTCTCATCATTAAAGCACTGTTGGGTAATTTTTAATTTATGATCATTATAATGCACAATGTATATTTCATTGCCATTAAAAGGTACAGCTGCAAGATCATTCCATACAGACAGATTTTGCTGTATCAGAAGTACCCAAGTCACATTCTGAATGCTTCTTCATACACCAGCAAGCTAGAGATATGTAAATGGAAACACAAGACAGTGAATCAATAGGTGAAGTTACAATACAGTTAACTGTATCACTTCAAATGCCATGAATTTGAAATCATAAAACCCAACATCATAGGGTCTTAACGAAAACTTAAATCCAGATTTACACATGAATTCCATATGCAACTGAGAAGTCTCAAGCAAAAGACTGGCCCATGTTTCCCGAATTTTTAAGGAAAACTGAACCTGCAGCTCATTGCAGCCCAGGCCCTTTTCTGCTGTCAGTTTGGTTCTTTATTCATGCACATTTCTGCACACTGTGTGCTCCCATAATGATATGACTGAAGTTGCAGGACGTTGAGAAAGAAAGGCAGAACCAGGTCAGAAAACACTTAACTGATCACCAGGTCTAACTGAAAAATGACAAATTGAACAGACATTTCCTTCTCTCAGAATCACATTATATATATTGAATGTTTCCCGTAATAAAACTACACTAGAAAATCAAGCACTATTTTTTAACCATTAATACAATTATTATTTTCAACATATCAAATTCTAAAATTAGATCAAGACACATAACCACATATTTACTTGGGGAGAGTAAAATATTTAATCAGGTGTTTAACAATCATAAACTCAATTATGCTTGGCAAAAAAATAAACGTTTTTGAAATCTGCCTGAGTCAAAAGATCAGTTTATATATACATATATAGAAATGAAATCTGGAAAAGAAAAATCCCTCCCACTACAATTTCAACCCATCAACCTGAAGCTAAAACAGTCTGGATAGTTTTGTAGGGATGCTTCAGAGCATGGAAGTAGAGGATAATATCATCCACATGAACTGACACTAAAAGATGCAAATGGGGAATGCAGTGGGAAGTGGCTCATTTGCCCACATCTATTTGCTTGGTTTCCATAGAGAGGAAATAGAAATTTTCCTAACCTTGAGATTTCCGGCAGGTCAGCACAGCAGGGCAATTGCAGGCGCTTTGCTCACGGAGGAGTCACCAGCAGAAGGCTGGTTAGTTGTGTCTCATTCTGTTTGTTTATCGTACGTGATCCTGGTAACCAGTTGCAGTGATACAGACTTCCACTCTTAATCAAACACTTGCCATCATGCTTATGACTAATGTAACATAAAATGTTTGTTTTCCTGATGTAAAGCATCCTCTAATGGGAAATATCATCTCCTAAAGAAGCACAGTGATGCTGAGGCCAGGGACACCAAGCTCACAGAGCAAAGAGGTTGCCTCCTGTCAACAGGAGGCTGGTTTGGCTGTCAGCCCTGCCTGTCTCAGCCTTCCCCCTCCAGGCTGGGAGAGCATATCCTGAGACATCCCTATCCATCCTTTGCATTCAAATGACAGAGTTCTGATCATATTCAGTGCAAATATACCACAGCTCACACAGTAGTCCTTTAGCTTTCACGGTGCAAAATAACTTGGAAAAAGAGCTCAGTTAGGTCTCTCACTGCTCACTTCTTAGAAATTCCAATACCTTTGATTCACATGGCAGAAAAGAGGCAGTCACAGAAGTGAAAGGAAGAGCAAACAAAGTGCACAAGGCTGACACCCTGCCCTGGGAGCACAGTGTATTTTGCTCATAAGCAGTGTCCTCCCTGCTGCAGTGCACTGGGTCCTAGCAGGGGAGCTTGCAGAGACAAGGAGAAGGCAGGGGAAGGCAGGTTAGAGGAGTCAGGGTCAACATTTGGGGCAGGTCAACATGAGAAACTGACTCTTGAATGAGTTGTTGGGAGGCACAGAAAAGGCTGAGCCAGTTTATGAAGTCAGAGTTGATACTGCTGTTGAAAGAAAGGACTGCAGAAAGCAAGTATTACAATTCTATTCCTGCTAAACCAGTCTGCTTTTTCTCATGGGAAATTGAGCTGTCTAGGCTGGAAGTACTTGCTTTGGGTAGTTGTCTTTCACTTCTTAGCAGTCTACTGTGTATTTCAATACATTTATAAAGCCTGAAAACTTTATCTTGTAGATATGGCAAACTTGCACAAAGCAGCAAAAGATTCTCAGCATAGAGAGCCTGGCTATGAAGATGTGTGTTCACACATGCACCCTGACTTGGCCTGGTACTTTCTCCTACAGAAAATTGATCCTGATCCTTGTATCTGATTCTTTTTCCCAATCTGCACGATTATCCTCACTGGAAAACCTGCTGTGCCATTCCAATTGCCGTAAAGCAAAGAGAGTCCATAACCTCTTTCTGTGTTGGCAGGTACGAAGGTGGATTAAGAGCCCAATGGTCAACGTTGAAAAGCATCCACATGCCAGCCTCAAATACCCGGGGTCCACTGTGATGAACTTACCTCCAGGGGATTCAGAGCTTGAGCCTCCACTTTGCCAGACCTGCCTGAGTGACCACCCTTTCCAGAGAGGGATTGCTTCTCAGGAGGCTGAGTCCTGCTCCTGGGAGAGCCAGAGGAACAGCAAAGTAAGCAAATCTTTCCTCCCCCCAAACTTTGTTTACATGTTTTACACTGGTAACAGGTCTGTACTTACAATGGTCTGTATTTAAGAGATTTTGCTTCCCTTGAAGAGAAGGGATTCTCCAAAACCTGAAACTCTGCTGACCAAGGCTGTTGTGCACATCTGGGCTCTGCTTTCTACCTGGAACTTTGATACCTGTGAAAAACAAAGGACTCCTCACCAAAGTGCTGTGATGTACTCTCACAGTATTTGAACAGATTGGCTGTAACAATAAGAATTATTTCCCTGTTTTACAGAAACTGAGGTGCCGATAGGTGACATTATCCTTTCAAGATAATGAAAAGGACCTGGACTTGCTATTTTTTTCTCTTCTGTCCTGCAGTTACAAGACCACCCTTCTTCCTCCCATTTGCCCCCAACAATATCTTCTCTTTAGAAATCAGAATTTGTCCCAGGGAGTTTTTCCAAACAGGAGATGAATGAGTCAGTGGGTCTTTTAGCAGAAGGGAAATGTTGTTTTGCCTCAAGTCATGCCAGTATGTTATAGATGACACCGTTCCTCAAGTAGTGCTGGGCAGTTACACAGACACACACAGATAGCAAAACTGTAAGGGCTGAGATGAAACAGTCAAGAAGGGGCTTTTCTGAGGCAGACTTTGGACTTTCTTTCATCGTTCAGCTCCACATAACCCCTGTGGAGAAAAGCCAAACGCAGAACAGAAAGTTTTGCCCAGAGCCCGTCACCCCTGACAGAATTATCCCTGCCTGGAAATGGTGTGCAAAAACAGGAGAGAGTTGTAGAAACATAAAAGCAAACAAATAAGAATCTTTCCAAGTACAAAGCAGAGCAAATGTGACAAGGCATTTATCAGAGTCTTAGCACACAGCTCACAGCAGAAACATTTTTTCAAGCTACATCTGCTGCATTTTTAAACAGGGAAATTCAAGCAGCAGGTAAGAATGCAAGTCCTATGCACTTCTGAAACCCAGCAAAGGCATTTTGATGGCACATACGCAAGCAAAGGAGCTAATTACTCCTCCATTTTACTTCATTAAGAAGATTAATTTTGCTCAGGCTGAAGCATTAAAAAATGAAAGCACCAAAGACGTAGGATTCTGCAAATCCTTTGCCTTGCTGTAAATCACATGTACTCCTGTACAGCTGTAGAGCCTCACAACTGATTTCCATTAGGTTTTGCATGCATATGGGATAGATTTGGCTGAATGCAGATTCCTCTGGACCTCTCTCGCCGTCTCCTTACTGCAGGCAGTGGAGAGGCTGCTTACTCAGCAGCTGGAGTCTGCAGCAAGAGGGATATTTTGCACGCTGCTTTTAAAACATCGTTGTCTGGCAAAAGACTTCTTGGATAAAGCTATCCTGAATAAGGACTCTTTTAAGTAAGTTAAAGCACAGAGTCCTTGATGTGATTAAATGTAAGGTCACTGCCTCTTTCTGTACAGTGAAACCAGGCAGGAAGCTTTTAATAATAAAGGCTGAAGGAGTTCCATGTCTGACCTTTTCAAGGTTTAAAGAGAGTTTCTGGGTGAGATTCTGTTCGAGGGTTACACACGGCACAAGCTGCATAAATGTGAAATAACTCCCTTCGCTTTAAACCAATGAACTTGAAGAGACAGTTCTGTATTTCAAGGAGAAGAGAACGTGATCTCTGTTAAATCAGCAGGGAGCTTGTAATGTGTTAGTTGTCTCTCCTGGCTAATTCTTGTTTCTTTTTCTCCACTACTCTTCCTTCTCTGATTTTCAATTCTGCAACCAGATACTGGTATAATGATTATAGTTCCTTTGTGCTGTGCCCAACACCAACACATACAAGGGTCCTACTGACCCTGTTCTTTTCCTCAAGGGCAAATTAACTAAAAACCAAATCAGCTGTGAAATATTATTAAAGGCTTATTCTAGGCAACAAGCTTTCTCTGACAGGTTTCAGGCTATTCTGATCAGTTTGAGAAAGACCCTATAAAAACCAATCTGATTAAAACGTATCACCCAAGGGAATACATATCTGTATTCCTATTCTTATTTCCAATACAGAACAAGGGAAAAAATCATTACTGCTTGTTTACTGTGATTGTAATTACGTAGTGGAGTCTTTAAAAATTGACATAGTGTGAAGAAGATTATATTGAAACAAAAAATATTTTAAATAATGAGGGTTTTTTCTTCTGATATGCTTTCATTTCCACCTCCCCAGGCTTTTCTATTAAGGCATGTGTCAGTTGGAATTTATAAAAATTATTATTGATGTAACCTCTACTAAGTCTCCTCTATTATTTGTATGATAGGGTATTATCCCTGTATTTTTATGACTTTTTTTCTGCACTGTATACAGTGGACTAGATAACTGTCAAGCATTGCCAGAAAACCTTGCTAATTTTCACATGACTGGCTTACATAGGTATATTATTGTATTTTGTAACCGACGTGGATTAGTTATAGGGGAGCTTATATCTGCTCTACTAATGTAACAGCTGAAGCCCTTAGGGCTTGGACCACTGCCAGGATAATGATTTACAATAACCAAACCTCGCTTTTCCACGTCTATCTACATAGTTCAGGTTGCACATAACTCACAGCTTGATGAAGAGGGTAAATTTGCTTTCAAAATAAATTACCATGCTGTGTAATGAATACCTCGTGTAAATAAGCTGGTTTTGAAAGAGCAGGCAACCCAGCTTTTAGAGTTGCATTGCAGTCTGCTAAATAGGGGTAGGCAAACACGGTGAAAATTGAGTGTGATTTAAATCTCTCAGGTGAGGGTTTACCGAGCTGGGTTATCAGAAGTAAATCATATTCACGTACACATGTACAAAATTCTTTCATACTCTTCATGACCTGTGTATTCCACTTGCACTGTAGTGTTATGCCCTTGTTGCAAACCTTTCTGTAAACAAGCAAAAGATAGGACCTTGTTAGTGAGCTCAAAATATCTTTATTTTTTTTCCTCAGAGCCAAGAGCTAGGTTCAAGGCTTGTTCTGTTCTTTCCTCTTTGTCTAAAAAAACTCCTGCTGCCCTATCCATCAGCTGGCATTTGTCCTGAAGCACCACAGACACATCTTTATCTAGTTGACCAAAGTCTTGAATGTCTAGAGCTGTCTTTTTTTTCCCAAAGCTTAACAAAACCCCTGTGCTGCCCCTAGCTAAAGGATGAGAGGAGGGAAAGAGCGAACTAACACGTTTAGTCCATTCAGGCAACGTGACTTCAGATTGCCAGGAGCACATCCAGCGCAGCCAGTGCTGCGTGAGGGAGGGCTCGGGGGTGCTGAGTGGGGCATTTGGCCCCATCAGCCCCAGAAGGGGCCTGTCCCCACATCAGGTGTCTTATGGTGCATTTTGGTCTTCACCCGCTCTTATCACTTCTGTGGGGCAGGTGATGGAAAAGAGATGGGGGCTCCTGAGGCAGTTGCCTTGTCTCCCTCCACCCACCACAGTCCATCTATGCCTAATGTCTTCTGTGAAGGAGCACCAGGAAAATCTTGAATAGGGCTGCAGGGAATTCATGCTGCCATCTTTTTGGATAAGTCCTTTGCAGCTTAGTGGAAGTTAATTAATTCCCACAGATGCTTTTGGATCCTGAAATTAGATCAATAGCAGGAATTTATTTTACTACTGAAAGTCATTCAAAGCTCCTGAGTATAGAAGAGCTCTTGATTTCAGTCAGATTTCAGCACTTTACCATATTTCAAGTCTTGCTTCAGACATGAGGAATGCTGAAAGAAATGTACCCAAGACAAAGGCTGGGCAATAATTTGAGATCGTTCTTACAAATCTTTTCTACAAATAACATACAGCTTCTAGAAACCTGCATTTGAAATGGGGTAAGAATATGTTTCAGATGAAATATACGGCAGAAAGGGGCATCATAAAAATAAATGCCTTTTAATGGACTAGGAAAATGTGGAGATTAAAAAAAATGTCTGACTAGCTCTCCGTAAAGAAAGATCTTGTTGACAGATCTGAGTGGTATTTTTAGGAAAAGATGACATTCTTACACATTTTGGATAAAAAACCCTCCTACATTTAATGATCTGCTTTGGTAATGAGACACTCTGTGATTTACACCCTGATCAGTGCTAGTTAATACACTAACATATGCACATACACAACAGAGGAAATTAAAATCCTGAAAGCCCAGTATGGGACAAAAGTACTCCTGGAACCAATATATGTGAAAAGTGCTGCAATAAAGGACAATTTGGAAAAGAGAAATAGATGGGAAAAAAAGGAAGTTTGGGTAACAGAATTACAGAATTGTTCAGTTAAATCAAATCTGGAGAGGCCTGTGAGAGGCTCTAATAAACCTAGGCAGATTAGCAACCTGATGTAAGATTACACTTGATAGTGACAGAATCACAGTAATGCACTTTGATGGAATAATTGTAACTACTCAGTACACACTGCAGGGTCTTGAATTAACTGTGATTATTCTAGAAGGCAGACCCCGATGCCACAGAGAGTACTTGGCAGAAGAGCTTGGCTCAGGGTAGCTCAGAAGGTTAATCCCACACTCAGCAGAGCAGACATTCCATGCATTCATTTACAAGTATGGCCTTCCATCCACTGAATCTACTTCTGTCCCATATGGAGGCACCTGGGGAAGGATGTGAAATAAATATACCTGGTATGGGTGAGGACACACTGGCAATACCTGGGAAAGACCTTGCAGACCAAATTACATCATTGTTTTCCTTTATCTACATAATGAAATCCATTTTGGAGTGGATTGACAGACAGAGACTCTGGTAAGTAGGATCCTTTGGAAAGAGATGGTCAAGGAGCAAAGGACAAAGAGACCAATGGTCTCATGAACAAATAGCTCAGACTGACGTTCGTGTGGGCTTTGCTGTCTTGCTGGCATACACCATGCAGTGATTCCGTAAAGACTTATGAAGGTTATCTCAATGAGTTTTGGTTTCTCTTTTGTCCCTTCTGTTCTTCTTCCACAAAAAGGAGATGGCAGAAAAAAACCTGTAGTGTTAAAGAAATTCCAGAAAATTGTGGCACTTTATTTGCCTGCTCCACTGCAATAATGAAAAATAGAAATAGGTCAGGAAAGATAAAATTAAGAAGTTTCCATTTAAGCAGAGAAACAACAAGAAAACCTTGTATCTGGTATAAAAGACAACGTTATAAGCAGACTTTAACTATAAAAGTTACGGGGATATGGAACTGTCTGCCAAAATAGAGGAGTCAAACTTATTTACATCTGGCTGAAGTTGAACATATTCATATGTAGAATGTTCCTGCCTTTACACTTGGTTAGTCCATATTTCAGAGTATGTTTTGCTATGGCCCCTAAGACCAGAGGATGCGGGCTTATCTCACTGAGTTTGGAAGCTGTATCTTCATAAAAGTGACATACAGAGAGATAATCTATTGCATAAGTCTTTTTTCAATGCTCCATGTTATACTGACGAGGATACTTGCAACATAATTCTAAGGAAGAAAATATTAAAACCAGTAAAGGAAATAGTTCTATATTACGTGTAACTTAACTTCAGAATCCACAGCCACTGGAACTCCACAGTTTCTCTTTGAGCATTTTTCAAGTAAACCCAGTCATCATACTCTGCTCCAGAAATGTATTATAGCACTGTCTGAAGATTAAAGAGAGTTTTAGAGAAGAAAGTGTTTCAAGATGAGCAATTAGAACAGTAAAGAAGGCATTTTGTACTTCTCATCCAGCAGTTTCTGCTTGTAGAAAGTCTGTATTTTCTGGATCATCACAAGTCAAAGTTGTAGCTTAATCCTGTGAGTTGACAGTCTCTAATGGAAAACCCATTTTTCACCAGCAGAGCTTACAGCTATTTCCTAAATAGTTGTTTCTAGCTGACTACACTAAAGCTCTTTCAGCTAATGATATAAATGTGTCACTAATGAGGTTTAGATGGAATTTGGAATTGAGTAAGTTTGAATACTTACCTCCACCCATAAGCATAGACTTATTTATCTGCCAATAGGTTTCTGCACTTTTGGAATTTTATTGTGTGTATATTCAAAGACCAGGGACTCAAACATTATTTTACTGCAGATCCTGTAGCTTTAGCAAGATGAAAGCAATATTAGATTCCTCTGTTGCTCAGATTTCTCAGCAGCTGTGAGTATCAGCTGTGAAAGCAACACACGAGTGAGGAGGGAACAGGCTTTGTTTCAGGGATTAAATCTAAATGCAGTACGTAGTTTCATGGTTTTGTAATGGATTGATATAGGGTTATTATGGATAATATTTATTTAGACAAGTCAAAAATGTTTAACACAAAGGCATTTTCAAATGGAAATGGCAAAGCACAGTTTGCAAATGCACAGGCTAAAATTATGTGTAATTTCAGTGAATGGGAAACACTGAATAGCAGACAATTGCCTGTGGGGGGTTTTATAGCCCCAACTGACAAAGAGAATGTCTATATAGCACAGAGCATATAAATCAGTTCCACGGCTCAAAGAAATGATGCGATACATCAATCATCTGCTTTACAAATACGCAGTGAAGCACTCAGTCATTTGTACATCCATCACAGGTCTGTTCAAGTGCCATAGACTTAGTAAATTAATTGGACAAGTCAGTCTCAAAATCTAAAAACATGTTCTCCTCCTTTCTGAATGCTGCTTCGACACTACTGAAGATAATTAAAATATCTTTTATTTTAAAGGAACTGTCAAGGGTTTTCCCTGAGGACATCTACAGCTGGAAAATGATTTATTATACTTTTCTTGGAGTTTCCATAATACCTGAACTAGAAATGACATCCTTTTCTCTCTTTTTTAAAACTTATTTTTACTTTTAATATGGTGTTTATGTAGCACCTTTTTGAATCAGAGATCCAAATGACCTTACTGACACTCAAAGAGATCAGAGAAAAGTATTCCTTTCTACATTAGTGGTAGTAACCAGAAAATAACTAGCACAGTGGGTGTGAGGAGTTTGGGCCAAACATGGTAGACCAAATTTCTGTTTAATTTTGTCCTGTCATGCAAGACAGACAAAGCTCATTTCTGATTAGCAAGTGGTCAGACACACAAGGTCAAGAGATTTGCTCACTGGAATGGAAGAATGTTCTCCATTTCTCCAGAATCCAGCTTCTGGTAATATTTAATACCTGATGTCAATGAAGAAAGTAATCAAAACCAGTAAAAAAGCACTTTGTTTGAAAAGAACACATTTTTTTTTACAGTCTAATGCTGTGCTAGATCCCTTTGGTCTTCAAAGCTTCTATTTAGCAGGAGCAACTGGCGTTGCTCTCCTCTACTGGAGTTTGATTTTAATCTTTTTATTGCCCATTTTGTAATTATTTCTTCAGCTCGTTTTGAAGATAATTCCATGCTTCACAGTAGATAAATAAAGGAGTCTGTTGCATTGTGTGACAAGGTCATAAAAACAATCTGACAGGCAATTGATACTTCTCTCTTAAAGAGTAACAGCTCTAAAGATAAAACAAACTCTTTCATATATGTGTGCATAAGACCACATACAGACAGCTAAAGACCAGATCTGGAAAACAGCTGAGTGTGACCTAGAACCAAATTCAAGCTCATCCATCAAGAGAGCCATAAGCCGTGTTTTAACACCGTCAGGGAGTCTGCGGCTGCACAACCATAGGGAAGACGCAGGTGGCAGGAGCAGCTGCAGGGCCACCTTGGCCACCTGGCCAGGGCAGGGCCAGGGCCTTGGCCATGCCACCAGCAGGACTGCATGGGGCAAACGTGTGAGCTGAAGCTTTCTTGACGTCCCCACTCCTAAAGAGTTTGTCCCCTGGCCAGTTGGTGTCTGCACCTTCCCACCAAGAGTCATTTTGTGACCTGCTGAGACTGTGCTTTGAGTACTGGCAAGGGTTAGTCTTGTATGTCATTTCTCTCTAAAAAAATGCATCTCTGACCCAAAAACTTGTTTCAAAAAAACCCACCTTGTTTCTTCCTTTAGCTACTCTATAAGCACCAGTGTGTCTATCCCAAGAAGTCACAGACACGACAATATATCCAAAGTGTCTTGGTCAGTACAAGGAACACAGCGAGCAATTTTGTTCTCATCTTAGCACTGCAGATGTTGCATTCCTTTACAGTTTATAAATAAGAATCAGTATTTTTCTGTCAAGGACTTTCAGACAACCGTTTATGTAGAGTTTTTCTCTTTCCACAAAGAGGTTATAATTGGCTAAGAATGCCATAGTAAAGTCATGTATTCTGTAAATTCTGTTATAATGTTTATTAATATAGTGCATGCTGCTCATTTAAGGTAATTTATTGTGATCCACACCCCAGTACTCCTCAATGTCTCCTGTCTTAATACAGTGTACTTGCTCTGTGTCTAATTATAGAGTTTCTATTTTGTGAAAATCTTTTCACCCCTCTTAATAGTTAGCTCAAGATGTTCTAAAAGAGTTTCTGTAATGCAGTCTCTGGATTTGACAGATGCATGATAAATCAACTTTTTTGACCATTTGCATTAATGGAAAGGTAATTACTTCCAAAGCAGCAGTGAGGCTGCACAAAGACTTTATGTGGCCTATATTGTGTCACACCATATTGACATTACTATTAAAAAAAAAAAAAACCAAACAAAACCAAAACACCCTGCTCAGGCTCAAAACAGTCACACTCTTTCAAAATTATTTTGGAGCCCTACTGGCAAATACATCACTGTTTTTAACATCCCCTGGTAGTTTCGCATAAGTTGGGGAATTAATTTTGAAGGGGAAAAAAAAATATCACATTTTTCTGAGACAGAGCTCAGGGGGATTGTGGGGTGAGTGTCATCCCATCTGATGTCTATAAAAGGCATACGAGTCTGGAAGAAGAAGGAGTCAGGCCCATGGGACTTCTGTAGATTAGAAATGGCAGTTTTAAGGAACTAAAAATGAATCTAAACCTTCTAATTAAGAAATCCTTAACAGTGAGCTGTCATATGAAACGTGGGGTTTTGCTTTCCTGTGAAACTAAGAATTTTTTTGCAGATAAATGGATTTACAGACAGAAGTAAAACCAAAACAAAACACAAATTTGTTAATTCTAATAAACATTTGACAACTGGTGTGATAGCACCTGATAACATCTGCCTTCTAGAACAGAATTTATTGCCTACAGTTAAATACTTAAGTCTTGCACACACATACATGCTTCAGAATAGTGCTGAGCAGGCAAATAGAAAAGACAAAAAGAGGTTAGATGTATTTCTCTAAACCGTGAGGAAGGATTAACCATGCGAGAATGGTCTTGAAAAGAATGAAGCAGGATCCACTCTTGCCTTTGGAAGATAAAAAGAGCTCCTGAGAGGAAGCACCTCTCCCATATTATTGTGAAAAGTGTGAAGTGGAAATCTGAGGACTACAATTTAGATAACCTTCACATCTGTTTCATGGGGAAAACAAACACCTCTCCACTCCCAAATCATCTTCTAACTACTGCTCAGTAAAAAGTTCGTTCTGGTGAAAATGGAGGGTGCTGTGAATGCCTCCTTTTGCAGTTACATCACTCTGTAAGAGCACACACAAACCCTTGCAGCTTACTTGAGCCCTGGGTAGCCTTCCTGAAAACCCTTATTTGTGCATTAAGGGGTTGCAGGCTGAAGTGCAGCTGGGAAGGAAAGCTACAGCACCTGCCTGCTTCCTAAAGGTCTGATTCTTGAGAGTGGCCAAGTTTTGCCGTCAGGGATTCAGCTCTATTTCAAGCAGCCTCAGGGAAAGCAGAAGAAACAGATCTGACTTCTCTAAGTTGGGAAGACCTGTCAAAACTGGAGCATTTGTTGACAGGCTTGATCTATTGGATAAAAACAGGGGTTGATGCCCTTGAGAAGCTTTTCAAAAACCACTTTAGAAAGGCAGAAGTTAGATAGCTAATGCTAACATTTCTCCCTCCATTGTCAAGATATTGTCTGTTGTTACTCTTGCTAAGCACCCAGCACTGCTAAGGAGGTACCTGCAGAGGCACCTATACACCTAGAGTTACAGATTATACCCTAGAAGGCAGATGTCTAAAAGCTAGCATTTATTAAGATGATGATGTTTGGCTTCTTAAGGATTTTTTTTTTTAATTTAGCCCACAGGAACTGAGGCTCTTTGAGAGATAAAGATATTCTGGCTTAAAAAGCAGTCCTTTCATCAAAACAATTCCCCAAGCCCCAAGATACATTTACTGAAAGAAAAATATAGCTACATGCAAAGTCAAATGCATGCAGAAATACAACACAATCCTTTTTTCTCCATAATAAATGACAGCTACTGAGGGAATGGCTATAGATGAAAAGAACAAACTTGCTTTCATTTTCAGAGCACCAAAGGGAAATGCATGGAACAATGAAACTGTTGAGTAAACTCTGTCAAGATAAATATCATATATCTGAAAAGAAAAGTATCTTTAAAATCCGATTACTATAACTGGAAGAATTTCAGACATCTGTGTACCTTCAATCATCAGCTATTTTTGTCAGAATTGGAAGCCCAGAGTTTTTCAGTTTAGTTTTGCTTTCATATACATCACTGAAATGTTACAAGGTTTTCACTTCCAACGGTCTTTGAGGGTGGCTTTTGTTTTTTAAATTCAGCATATCAGTAAACTATGCTTGTTATATTCTTAATGTGTCAAAATAGCATCTAGTATCAGTATTCAGATTGATTGTGAACATTGATACTGTCAAAGTTGTCAAAAGTGACCAGCAATGTTAGGTACTTTGCCTCTTGAATGCACATGCACTGAGCCATTCTTTAAAAACATTGCAGCAAGTAAGAAACACCCCTCGTGTGGCAGGGATCAGTGTAGGACTTGAAGTCTGGCTCTCAGAAACTGTAGCACGTAGAGCTGGCAGTACCTCTAGGAACTCTTGCTCATTATTTCTCTTAATGGAAGCTATTTGGCAGTGGCCTTCTGGGATGGGAAATTTTAAAAGGTAAATGCTCCCCTCTCTAGGAGTGCTCAAGGAAATATGGTGAGAAGGGAGCATCTGTTCTACAGTGGAGTCACATAGTTATTGCTAGTTTTCACTGCCTTCCTTTAGTTCATATTCTCTCTAGATCATAAAGCAACTGCCTGGGAAGGATTTTCAAATTCTTCAACTTTGATCAATGCAATCTTGCCCTAAAGAAGAAACAGAAAAATTTCTGCCAATACTGTGCCATCCAATGTGATCTGCAGAAGATACACTCTCCGTGTGCAAGCAGACCAGAGTTTTGTGACCATATCAACTTCTGAAAGCCACGCGAAACAGGGATGGCATAACAGTGCAGCAAAGTGAAGTTCTTATCATAGGTCATGTGGCTGTTGGACACATTACACATTCAAGATGTCATTTCACAGACGAACGGCAGGGGAACTTTCCACCCTGATAGCACTGCTTAATACTTTCCACACTCTACAGTTTTGAGTGGACTCCTCGAAAATCAGTAACTGGGTACTCATGTCTGGAAGACATGAATACGCCATAAAATATCTTTATGCTCAGGTCGTTCCTCCATCACAGTGTGCCTCTTGTAGGGTCCTGCATTACAGGCACAACTGGAAGACGAAACCCAACTGCAAGCCTGCTAGTTACAGCCCACTGACACGGTTTCAGCCCAGGGCTTGGCCTGCATTTGGAGGGGCATTTTCACACCCACTTCAGAAGACACTCTAATCACAGATCTGGCACCTCCTTGTCCTCCAAGGCTTGCCTGTGGTGGCAGTGTTTGCAATCTTCGGCCCCTTTGTCCTCTTATAGCTATGGAATTGCTGCTGTAGGCTGTGAATCTGTTTTTACCACATTAGCACATGCTGAAGACCGTACTGAACCTAGCTTACCCCCTATAACTGGAGAAGCACAGGAAAAATGCAATTTGGATGCTCTCCAAGACTCTTGCTGCAAAACTCAGATTGTATCACTGCCTTGCATGCCATTAGCATCCTGATTCTTCCTCACATTTCATTCCAGCAATACTGTGAAAAGTGGAAATAAGACCTATAGGGGTATTTGTAGACATATAAACCTATACGGCTTCCTTTATGAGTTGTCAGAGATCTTTAGAGGATGTTGTTCCTTTCTAAGTTTTGCAAAAAATTTTAGGGAAAAAAGGAAGATCTGGTGCTTTCATAGAACATTTGTCAATATTATTTTTCTTTCAGTGAAGCTGCTGTGTATGCTTAGTTTGGAATCTTCTTGGCAGCAGTCTTGTGGTGAGGCTGATAGTAACAGACTTGCTCAATTCTGTCACAACCTCAAAATCTGTTTGGCTCCAGCTTGATTGTTGCCAATTTTGGGTTGGTTAGAATCATATGCTATCATTTCACTAAGAATGCTGCTTCAATTTCTTTGAGGGAGAAGCATAGGCATTCCCATATTTGATTAGATAACTGAATGCGAGCAAATAACTTGTACTGTGAAGAAAGAAGCAACTACCTTTCAGAGTTGCAATGACTGTTGACACTTATTAGTGTATTTAATATTCTCATATTTAACAAGTCTTATTTTTCTTGATGTTATGACTAGAGATAACATGAGTTGGAAGAGAAAGTACTAACACATTCAGAAGTCCTGTTTTGGTGCTTTTATTTGTTCTTCCCTTACTCCTCAAAACACAATGGATAGAGACAGTTCACAGCAGCAGAGGCTAAGGACCAACACATATGCTCAGCGGACATGCAAGTAGTTGGATATTAAACAGGACTGAACTTTTATGTTGAACCTTTGGCCAGTCTTTTTGTGCAAGATCAACTCTTGTTAATAAAAACAGCATCAAATATCAAACTGTCAAATGTTCAGAACTAAGACTGTTTGCAAATGCAAAGCCAGACTGCAAGGTCTATGCAGGCTTTATTAATTCCTTCATTAGAACCTGTCTTGTGGGTAGCAACCAGAGGAAAGAAATTGGGTTTAAATCTGATTTAAACCAGGTTCCAGCCAAAGTGGATGGCTGCATGGCTGACCAGTGTAAACAACGTCAATCCAGATAAGAATTATGTTCGCATAGAACTTTATGGTCTAAGTCCCTCAATTTATTTCTTGGGTAGAATGAAATTTTAGAGCTTATCTACACCAACATTGTCCCAAAGTCATGTTTTAATGCCAACATGTATGTTTCTACTAACATACCAGCGGTACTGTAACTAGGGTGGCTGACAGCAAAAGCAGGGAGGGATAGGATGCTGGACACCTAAGCTGCCTGGCCAGGCAAACTCAGGGAAATGCTGGATAATGATCCCAGTATTGTTGACACTGGGTGAGCCCATACCAAAGCCACTCAGAGGATATCATAAGTGCTTTTGTGACCATCATGCCATTACATTCCCCGGTGCTGGAACTTCCTCAGGACAGAGCCGTTGTTATGCAGGTGGGGGATACCTCCGTGACCCACTCTGATGCAGTGGGTATGTGCTGCATACAGAGCTCATCTAACTTCATGAATCACCCAGCCACTTTTGTCTCCTGTCAGGAGAGCCACAAGAAACCCACTGATAAGAGCTAATTACACCCCTGACATAGCAATAGCCTATGCATTTAAGTAATTTCAGTGTCTATATCTGTTTCTAAATGGCAAATAACAATCACTGCCCTCATTATCAGGCCACCATCACGCCACTTCCACCACCTCTTGCAAAATGTGGGTGTAGAATAACATGGGCTTGTAATAGTTGCACATAATTCAAGTTTTGCACACGCACATCATACAATGATGGCATTGCTTAGACATCCATTTATATCCCATATACAGCTCAACATTAAGGAAAAAAATAAAGCTTTGCTTCATTTCTTCCCCTGAATATGCATGCAACAACCATTGCAACCATAAATGAACCTAAGAAAAAAAGTACAGATTTTTCTGATTTGCTTTATTTCCCTGCAGATATTTGCAACAGAGGTCTCACTCCTGAAGACAGTGAGATTTTTCATTGTTTTAAACAGAGACCAAGATTAGTTCCTCACTATGTCATTGAGTTGTCAGAAATTAATGGAAATATGATTTCAAGTATAGCACAGGTAGACAGCGACTCTCCAAAAACATTTTGCTTCTAACTAGCCTCATTGCCTTTTCATTTTCAGGTCAAACGATTCCTTAGCATGGAATATGAAAGGGAGAATCATCAAGTACTTTAAAAAAAAAGGGTCAAACCTCAGTGCAGTAGACAATCCTTTCTTTTAATATGTTCTTGACCTTGCTGTCACAGTACTGAACTGCAGTATTATGAAAATATTAACACTTCACTGTGTTAGTGGTAGTTTAGCAGGACATCGAAGCTGTCCTTACAGCAAACAACATTTGGCTCATATCCTCAGGGTATGTCCACCTCAGCCAGTGGAAATGGAAGTCTCAATGCAGCAGGACAGCTGGTGAGTGCACCATGCACTTGCTACTGGTGGGTCAAGGTACTTGTCTGCTCCTCTGTCAACATCACCTCTGTTCTTCAGTCAAGCATATCTGCCCCTCTGCCTGTATAAATAACTTTCCAGACAAGAAAGTCGTGTTCCAGACAAGATTCAAGGATGTGCCAGCCAGCATCCTTGTGCACAGGGATAGAGGTGACTGTAGAGAGCTCCCCACTACTGCTAGCATAGATGCTGCACAGGGCAGCAGGGGACAAAAGAGGGCTTAGGCTACCGTGGCATTTGGGGCTGGAACAGGAAACCTGGCCACTACCAGGAAGACTTATAGGTCTCACAGAATCCCTCAGATAAATTACTTCTGATTCTCTCGACAGCTGTAAATCACAGCTGGCTCAGTGGATCCTGAACACATCAGAGCCAGTATCCTTCAACTTCTCTCACCAAGCAGCAAAGACCTGGAGCTGTGCTACAACAGAAGCAATCATTTGAGAATAAACTTTAGCCCTTTTCCTGAGTAATTCACCCCTGTTTCTGATCAAATCCCTTATACATGAAGTTTTGAGGGCTTGTTAGTCCTGTTGGCAGGATCTGAGATCCACTGTCTCACAGTTAACTGAGTTCAGTACCTTTGTGTCTGAATACATGGCAGAACTACAAGCCTTGAAAAAGGGATCCCCAAGTGTTTGATGAGTATCAAGAAAATACGCAGAAAAAAGGGGTTCTCCACTGGTATAAAACCCACCATATGTGTAAAGTGATTGTCATCCTCATGTAAGAATGTATTAGGGGATATCACTTCATCATGAAAATTAATTGGAGGATTGGAAACTAAAGCCTATTCCAGATTCTTTGAACTGAGATTTTAGTTAGAACAAATCTTTAAACTCTTTGTTATTTAGATTTTCCATCTGTAAAATTGAGGTAATTATCCAATTAATCCTTAGGCTCAGTACTTCAAGATGCCACATATTATCAATTGTCTCTGGCTCATGGAAGGCACACATCACTTCATGAACAGTCACTGCTTTTATTTCTTCCCACGTACAGAAAAATAGAGAACAAAACAATATTGCAACTAGTTTTCTATGCTACTGCCTAGGACAAGTGAGGATATAGTCCAGAAGGTTTTAAACTGCCTGCACAATAAGTGCACTTAGTATCTGAAGCAAAATCCAGTAATACCTTCTCCCTGGCAATAAGTGCTCTGTGACTGAACAGCCAGAGAATAATTGTCACTGTAGGTAGATGTGACTGTAGCTGAGACATCTCACTTGCTCATCCACGGAAGAATGCTCCTTGCTCAGGCCAGAAGCAGTTCAAAGCAAGCTGGGAGCTTGCAAGGTTCACTGATAATTTCTGAGGGTTTACAACCCACAGTAGACACCTAGTTCAGGCAAAGTGAGAATTGTCTCCAACCCAAATCTTTCACCAAACCTGAATTAAATTCAGTTAACATTCACTTTCCTGCTCTCACTGTTTGTAGATGAGAATGGGATAATGTACAAGTGAATGACTCTGCTCTGGTTAGAGCCAGCAAGGACCAGAAAGTACAGTGTCATGACACTTGCCCATCTGATTCCTGGCAAACAAGGAAGTACAGCCTTGGAAGACATCCACAACTTCAAGGGACTCTGTGAACATGTGGGAGCTCTGTCCACTCTGGTCAATACACCTTGTTCATTGTGAGTGTTGTGTCAGCACTTCATACAGCTACTTTTTTAATCCACTATTCACTTAAAAGTTAAATTCCACACTCAAAATTATTTCAGGCACATTTAATAATTTTTACTATAGGACATGATGCATTAGTTTGTTTGTGATAGTTAAATTGTATTCTTTAGTTTGACCTCCCTAAGTCTACAGAAAAAGAGAAAATGGCAATGAATCTCATTTTTTATAGTCTAGACATGATCTCTGTTTCTGTGACATCTTGCCTTATTTTTGAAAACACAACCAATGTTAATTGAAGGTTTGGTTTTTTCTGAACTTGATTTAGGATATAGATACATGTTATTGTGAGTCAACTGTAAGGGCTCAAATTTATAGCTCTGTTTGCTACTTTGTAGGAACTGTGTGTGTTTTTGACTTGTGTCAAAAGCAAGATTGTTTAACCCTGATGAGAGGGCCATGATGACTTCATAAAAAAAGAGTTTGAGAGGCAATTTGACCAGGCCTACAAATATCTCCGTGGTGGAGCAGCTACTTGTAGCACAAAGCTCTTCAAAGGAAAGATATAAAAGCATCCCATTACCGGAAGATTACAAAAGGCAATTGATAAGAAAAATAGTGTAAAAAGTGTTGAACAAATAATTCGTATAAGGAAGGGTGGATTTTCCATCACTGGAAATCCTGAAGTCCAAATCAGACATGAAATGCCAGAGGTGAGCAGGGTTGAGGTAGCAAAATCCAGCAGGATTCTGTAGCCACATTATGCAGAATATCAGACAAGATCATTGTACTGTCTACTTCTGACTCTGTAGTTATCATGACTGGAACTCTGAATTCTCACACGCGGCTGAATTTCCTCTCCATTCAGCATTGTCTGGTCTCAGGATTACTATTCAGTTCCATAGAACAAAACAAAGATATGAATCTGAACCCAAATTCAAACTCTTTCAAAATCTGAGGCTAGAAACCTTGGATCTCATATTTTGGCTTTAATGAATTTTTAAACTAAGAGAGAAAAATGTGGCTTTTACAAAATTTTCCATTCAATGCTGTCTTATTTCTTGACATAGACGTAGCTGTTGGCTGCTTTATAATGATGAATCCACATTTATATGTATTGTTTGGAGTAGCGTAGTTCTACGGTAGAAAAAGCACAGATGACATTTCATGTAAGTGTAGGGAAGAAAAGTGCTGATTTTCACTGCTGCTTGTCCCGTGACTTCGTTTTCTCAAGAGGAAGGATTCTTTCAGTAACTGAGAGGGTGATGTAGCTACAGCATGCTGTACATTCGTAATGAATCTGTATCTGTTTGATGCAGCATTCGCACTGTGTTGCAGGTTTGCAGTTTCACTGTCAGGGGATTCCTGTCCTGTTACATCCGCTGGTCCATTCAAACGGATCTGGTTCCCAGCATCATCAAATACAGCTCTGGTTTGCACTGTTGAAGGCAATGAATCACAAAAGCTCTGATTCACAGAGTGGTGTTCAGTTACGTCCCCGAGCTTGGCTTGAGGCTGGGATAAGGCCCTGGGTTCAAAAACACAGTTAACCCAGTGACAAATACAGTTAGCCCAGCCTGTCCTTCCGCAGACAAGTGCATCTTCTGTCCCTTGGCAATGGACATGGAACCTCTGGAAGAGGGCTATGTTTTTGCAGGTTACATGTGAGCTGCTCCAAATAGTTTGGACCTTGATTAGCTGCAAGTTTTTCGGTATCTTATGCAGCTAGTACTGCTATTAGAGCTAAAGTCAGCCTTTTGTGCGCTGCTTTAACTGAGTTTTTAGTACACCAATAATATCAGTTTCTCCCTTTCCTGATAATCTTAATAGAACAAAACATTGTCACAAATAATAAGGTTTCTCTTGATTTGACAATTGTCAAGGCAAAGTCACGATATTTATTGAAAATTAAAGTTGCAGCCTGAATAAAAGATTTCTTTAATGAAATGAGGACATTTTTTCCAATAAAAAAACACCGATACGAAATGCTTTTTTAACAAAGATGTGATAGGAAATTATTTGAATAAAACAGTAACACAGTTGAAGAACATTATTGTCATCAGTCTCTGTGATTATTCACAGAAGAGCATCCTTCAGATCCCACTGGGGTATCTATATTCCGTATCACAGAAAAAAAATATTCTGCAAAGCTAGACAACTCTCTTCTCCTGAGAGATAAATAAAGACACCTCCTGCCTATGCTGCTCTAGTCCGGACTTTTTCCCATCTTACTAAGGGAGCCTTTTTTCATACAGGTGCATTGAGTCTGATCTCTGGGTCTTGAAAAATTATCCCTCCTATAAAAGGAAGATCAGCCAATCTGCAAACCAGTGCAGCAGGGGAGAAGTTGAAGGATGAGAGGAGGGAATGAGATTAAAATTACTGACCAAAAGAAGTGGAAAAAACCCCAACAAACATGCTCTTCTCACCCTTGGAACAATGCAGGGGCCAGTGAGGCTTATGGTTTGAGTTATCCAGCTTGCAAATCTCTTCACAAGTGATGATGACCTCCACTGGGACACCAGAAGATGCCTGTCTACAGAGTATTTAGTTTCTAATACTTGTAAGGCAAACATGGGACTCTGTAGGCCAAACCCTTCTGAGGCCCTAGGAAAGAACAAAAATATAGACAGACAGCTTAAATAGCATATGTGTTGTCTGCTTATGGTAGTAATAGTGTGGGGAGCTGTGCCTGCAGCTATGGGAACCTGCATCTCCTTGTGCCCAGGACTGGTACCCCTTGCCGAGATGCTGGGTAAGGATGCAGAGTGCTGTGTGGAGAAACACAGGGCTTGGAGAAATACCACTGCAGCACACGAAATGCAGACAATGGCATTCTTTCATCTTTGGAGGTCATTTAGTTATGGCCCTACAAGTTGACTTGATTGCAGCACAATCAAACTCAGTACAAGTCATGGTTGGTTTATGGAAATCTGCATCACTGCTTTTTCCACCCCTGGGAAGAGCTTAGGCTTCTCACATTCTTTAGAACACCACCTATGTAAATAAATATTCTTTCACAGGCAGGCTGGGAGAACCTGCCAGAAAGAAGCTACAATAACCATGTCCTAGCCTAGGCAAATTCAGATTTCTGACTCACCTTGGGTTCTTGCTTTGGACACCAGCATGGGACCATCTGGTCTACTCACATATCAGAAGCTGCAGATGACTGTGGTCACTAGAAGTGGTGGCAGTCCTTCCTGGGCACTAGGCAAGGTCTTGGCAAAAGTTTTGGACCTTCACTCAGATAATCCCACTGACACTTCAGCAGTGCTGAAGCTGCAGTCACAATTTCAAGAGAAGTATGGATTGCTCCCATTCATTTCAATGGATAGCTAACTTTAAAGGCTGGCTGTAGAAATTTTAGTCACCAACTTAATAAATCTTTTCCCTTTAGACAAGCATCTCAAAAACACAATACACAGAGCTAATGTATGCTAGGCCCTGTCACGTTCTGATGTTGTCCTCATTGGAAGAGATTGTCTACAGGAACGAAGCTATAAATCTGAATACATAAATGGTCATAAAGAATTCAGTGACTTATTTGTATAATTGAGAACCTCAAGTGAAAATGGGATATTCATTGTCATCCCAGTAGCAAAAATATGCTGGATCCTGTGGCTGTGTCTTGCTGAATAACATAGATCCTCTATAGGACTCCACAAAATAGCAGTGAAGGCAGACAATTTAATAAATGAGTATCATTTTGTATCTGTGAGCAATATCTTTTCTTTCTAGTACAAACTGGCTTTGGTGTTTAGTCTAGATAATGTATTCTGCTTCCACTGTTAGTATTGATGTCCTTTCAAGTGAACAGAATATGCAGCCATTAATGAGCTCTTGCTGTTAAGATCTTCAGCAATGAAATAATTAACAACGTTGATGTGTAAATTAGGCTTCAGAGTTGAAATTGCCTTGGCAATGAATGAGGCAAATGACATTTCTCTGGCTCTTGGTTCAGCAGAGCAGGTGAGGACTGGCTGAATGCTAAACATAGCAGTAGTCCCTCTACAAGCACATGCATTAGAGTCACAGGTCACTTCTAGACCAAAAGTGCCACCTGCCTTGCTAACATTGTTATTCAGAGAATAACATGTCTTCTTTAAGATGGCTCCTTTAAAATGTCTCCTTTCCCCTTTTTTGGTGCTCTCCACCCCTGGCACCTTGCTGTGTGCAGTGGAGGAATGTGGACCCCACATCACAGCAAATGAGGAAGCAATTTCCCCAGGCCTCAGCTCTTTTGGGGCTCCCACAATCACAGGATGGTTTGGGTTGAAAAGGACCTTCAAGACCATCTAGTTCCAACTCCCCTGCCATGGGCAGGGAATCTTCCACTAGATCAGGTTGCAGGATGGGACCCCATCCACCCTGGCCTTGAACACTTTCAAGGATTGGGCATCCACCATTTCTCTGCGCAACCTGTTCTAGTGCCTCAACACAAATAAAGAATTTCTTGCTAACATCCAATCTAACCCTACACTCAGTTTAAAGACACTCCTCCTTGTCCTGTTACTACATGCTCTTGTAAAAAGTCTCTCTCCAGCCTCCCTGTAGGCCCCCTGTATGTTCTGGAAGGTGATAAAAGGTCTCCTCAGAGCTTTCTCTGCTCCAGATGAACAACCCCAACTCTGTCTAGCCACAGAGACACTTGTATAAATGTCTTGATGCCCTCAACCATCCCCATACTGGATGACATGGTAAAGATGAGCTTTTTCAGAGTATCTCATAAAATATTTGAATCTCAACAGCCTTTCCCATTCCTTAGCCTATGCCAAGAATGGATAGCCAATCTGCCTGCCTTGTTTCTTTTCCAGTCTTTCTTTTAGGGGTGGTCTTCAGGTTCAGGATACACCAAGAGGTGTTACAGCTGAAGAGAACTATGTGCCTAGGTCAAAAGGAGTAGAGAAGGAAGTGATGTAGCTGCTATTTATTTAAGCATTTATAAAGACTGCTGTTCTTTTACTTTCTAAAACAAGAAAAAGCAGGATCACACAATTAATGGCATGTTTGCACAAAATATATAAACCACTGAATGTTAGCCAAGATCAGTATATCAAGTGTTGCTTGCACTGACATATGAACTTCTGGCTTCTACTTTCCTTTATCTTCTTCCAATGACACTGAGATTGGAGAAAACTCAAAACATAGTTTCGTGTTGTTAAACTCTGCTTCAGAGACAGAGCCTCCAACATGGTTTACCTCTTGCAAATCGAAGGCTGTAGTTTTCCACAGCTGATTCCTAGGGCAAGGCTTAGTGGGAGCAGTCCCTCGCACCTGGGCAGTTGGTGTTTCGTGGTCACATTACTGGAGTACAAGAAATGTGGGAAGGGTGAAGTTGTGCTTTGTGGTATGAAAGAATGTGCTGTTTTACATACTGAGTCACTATTGTACGGCTATTGTTTTAAAATATTTGACCTGATGAGGTCTTATCTGCTGTGGCTTATGTGTACTCAACTGGCACAAAGACTTGGCCACTAGCATTGAATTATTTGTCTCCTTTCCACTCATTGAACTTTCAGCTTGAGCAATGTCAGCTAGAAAACAGACTTAATCCAGCATTTTACAAGCACCGTGTTAAGCATATTCACTGCCACAAATGAGAAGAAAACCTTCTTCAGTGCAACTATTATTGAATTGAACCACTGAATTGGTATCATGTGAACATAACCCAGGAAAACATACAAAAGAAACATCCTGCATACAATAACAAGTGGGCTCTCCTTTAGGATGCCTCACTTCTTGAGAACCTCAGTTGAAATGGAAGTATAGACATAAAAATGGAAGGCGTGATTAAAGTGCCACTGTACACACAGATAATTGTGAAGAAATTAAAGAAGAAAAAAGTAAATTAACAAAATGATTGAAATGGAGGTATTTGTTAGCAATATCGTATACAATTAAAGTGGGCACAATTAGTGCTAAGGGAGTTCCACAAGCTATTTCAAACTAGGTTTCCTACCCATTTGTGTGACTTCTGGAACTGGTCTTCTCTGTGTTTCACAAGATTTAATGCTTTACCTTCCCCCGCTGCTGTGGAATACGGGAGCGTTACCAGCTGTGGGCCTGCAGACGGGCACACTCTGGAGTGCAGTGAGGTGGTTGTCAGCTCTGTGACCTGCTGGCATTAACCCAGGATGAGACACTCCAGGGTGCTGCTGCTGCAGTGCCTGCTGTGAACGCTCCTGTCAGCAGGTACAACCGCGTGCCTTCGCTCTCACCCAGTGCTGCTCGTGGGTGATGGACACACTGGTGATTCAGGCCCCTTGATAAGAGCCACAATTGGCTTTTCTTGCACATGCAGGACACTTGTGTGCATGAGGGGAGGGAGAGACGTGTGTGTGATCCTCCAAGGGGTCACTGCTTTTACTGCACTGTTCGCCTTCTGCTCTGTTCCTGTTTAGTACCTGTTTAGCATAAATTTGCTTCCCTGCGAGTCATTCCATGCGGCCCATCCATACAACTTCCCAGACTTTTATCTTGGCAGAACTTTCACAGAGATGCCTCTCGTCTCATGGCAGGGTACCCAAGGGTTTCCACTTTTACTGGACTCTATTAAGTAACAGAGTTCAGGGTTTGCAGCTTTCAGCATTCAAAGTCTGAACCTTATTGCTCATGGACATTGTAGACATAACACCTTTGTTTTTGACATGCTCATTCTGCCATAAATATTGTTTTGCACATACATAAAGATGTCCCACTTTTCTGTAGGGACAGATCCATCTGTAGTGTGTGTTTTTCTTAAATGCTTTTCCCTGTATTTTCTGAGCTTGCATTTTTCTGGGCATAATCACAGTTCTGCCTGGAATGCATCAAACTAAGCACTTTCTCTCCTTCTTTCCCTTCATCCCACACTTACTTTCTATTCCCATGCTTCTTTTTTCCCACAGTCCCTCTGGCTCTCTAATCAAGGAGCTTTACAGTAGCCAGAACAGCAGCTGTCCTGAATGCCTATTTCCTCCATGTTATTCGTCATGTGCTTAATCTTATGCATAATCAGAAATATGCAATCAGAAAAACGAGCCATCTTTTCAATGTTTTGCAACCTTGTACCTCCTCCAGGCAGCTTCACACCTATTTGGAGTGTGTGTAATGGCGGGGGAAGCTGCCATTTGAGTTGGGACTGTTTTGAATGAAAGTATTTCTTAGACTAACAGCACAAAGAACAGCACAGTTGAAAACCCTACATAAGCCACCCATGAGAGCTCCAGACTCACACTGACAAACTCCTTAATCTTTCAGGACAGCAGACTTTGAGAACAGCGCATTTGTATTAAGAAGTACTTAAATTTTGATGTTAGCAAGAAAACTTCTTCTGTCTTTGAATACCAAAACTTTTTACCAAAAGACAAAACTCCAGTGGGAATTCTTTACCTTGTTCTTCTGCAGCTCCCTGTTGGCCATTTGACTGCTGCCTCCCATATGAATGCTGGATGCAGTGTTTCAGTAGGATGGAGAGCCTGGGAAGTACTTTGGAATAGATAGGGTTAACAACAGTTTAATCCTGCTGACTGACTTCACCTTCACAGTCAGGTTATCACCCAGAAGCAGCACCACTGAGGCCAGAGTTTTTATCAAAGTGGTGACAGAGAACAGCCACACTCCTAGTTCTCAAAATTCTTGCACAGCTCTGATTCATGTGTGAATAAGAGAGGTCTAGAGGGCAATAGCACCAGCAATAGCAGGGGTGAGGATGAGGTGTTATTCAGGAAGGGGAACATGGGTCTGTAGCTCCCACATTGGTAATATCCAAGAATATGTGAAGGTATTGCACCTGTGCATCCTGTACACCAAATCCCATCCCTTTTGTCCCTGCTGTGAATGAAAGTGGGCAAAGTACCTCTCTGCAAACAGCCCCATGTCAGGAGACAGACCTGCTGGGACCCTGCCCACCATTTCCTTTCCCTTCCCCAACCTCTGCGGGGCCAAGGCAGGAGAATGGGGCTGGACCATCTGGTCCATGGTGTAAAATCAACATACATGCTTTGAATGGAAACATGCAATTCAAAACACAGTGACTCACAGGGCCCTTTTCTTTTCTGAAGGATCGTAGTACCTAGCACCTCATAAGTTTGCCCCTGATTATAGAAACAGCTGGAGAGGGGCCTTGAACTGTCACCTGAAATATGTTCTTTGGATGGAAAAGAATTTTGGTCTTAGGTGTTGCAAAGCAAAACCCGCCTCAACAGGAAGCTGTCACGACCTGATGTGTTCTCTCTGTGTTTTTCAGATGAAGGAGCCCCAGTGCAAAGGAGATTCGCTGCCCAAGCCGGAGCCCAGGACGCTCTGGGGTGGTGAGGAGACAGGTACGGGCAGTGCGCCGCAGGGCGGGCAGTGGGGCTGGGCGGGCAGCACACTCTGCTTGCAATGCGCCTTTATTCTGGGCTGAAGTGCTTTGTCTCCAAGCCAAGCTTAACTGAAGGATGTTTTTCATGTCAAAATGAGACGCAGGCTCTCACCCACTGAGTGTTTGCTGGGCGAAAACAACAACAATAACAATTCACTTGCGTGCGGGATGGCCGCAGCGCACAACGTGCAGCACAAAGGCTCTGGAGGAATTATGCCATAACATAATGAGGAGAAACAGCAGAATTCTAGCAGATCTGTTTAATAAGCTGTCAGACACGTTTCAGCATTGACCTGCTGTGTGAGAAGAGCTCTTGTTAGCTACCAGCAAAAGCCCTGTGAACGAATCTGAGGGCAAAAGCGGCCACTCAGTGACCCCTGGCCTGTATGCAGGAGAACTGAGCTGTACACAAAGAGTTTAGCAGTAGTTTAAGCACAGATAGAATAAATTGAATATGTTGAGCTCGCGTGCATTCTTCTTACTCTGTCTCCTTTCTGGCTTGGAGTTTTGCTTTTTGGAGGGATGTGGATTTTTTTGGTGGGCTTTGTTTGTCTTTATTACTTTTTGCCTAGTCATGAGCTTAGATCTTATTTACAAATGAGAAGCGTACCAAATTAACTTGGACCATTGGTGCTGTGGTTAGATGACACGTCAGAACTGTAGAAAAAAATTACCCCTAAAATACTGTGACTACGCAGTGCAAATGTCCCAGTAAAGATAAACTGCTCCTAACATGACAGTAGATGTCAGATCCTGAGGCAGATTTCACTTGTATGTTTGGGGGATTTTCTTCCTGCTTTCTTTGCCATTTTTGCAACTGTCCCCCTGGGAAAAATCCCAGAAGCCTCTGTCCCCATTAGGAGGAAATCTTTCACTTCCTTGCTTTGATTTTGAATGCTTAATGTTCTTGGTTAATTCTCCTGACCTATAACCAGTCTTGGCTTCCATGCATAGAGATTAAATCCTGATCTAAATCATAAACTTTTATGAAACAAGTTTAGAAATACATTTAATTAACTAAACACACTCACTCAATTGTGAAATCTCACTGTGGCGTGTGAATGTTGCAAGGTACACTGATTCCTAAGCAGTGGTAGCTGTAGCTATAGTACAATTTTTTAAAATATATGGGAGTGAAGCTGATTGAGCTAATTTGAGTGGTGCTTTCTTCTGCCTGAAGTGCACTAGGCCAGCGATTCACTTTACCCCTCTGAGAGCTGCATGTGCAGTGGGAGGGCTCTCAATGTCCTTTCCCTCGCTCCTGCCCTCTCTTCCCTACCAAATTATTTCTTCTCAGTTAAGTCCACAGCTGGGTACACATGAGACCACATCTGGGGAATGACCCAGTTAAAAATACAGTATTTAGGGACTACTTCCTGGCAGTGGTGATGAGATGGGGATGCTAGCTGTTCTTTTTCTTACCCATGTTAATTAGGCATCCAGGCTAATTTCAGTTAAAGCAGAAAAAGTGCTCATGGCTGACTAATCTGGGACCTCATCCCAGTGTGGTTGAAGTTTAAGGGCTCTTCTGCCAGGACACAACTGCCAATTGCAAAGATTACAATTTCATGCTTGTGGCATTTCTCAGTTTAATGGAACATCAGCTTTTGCTCTACTTTTCTCTCATCTTTTCCAATAAAGCCCTTTTTCCTGACACAAAAGCTAGCTCAATTACAAATGTGATGAAAGTGCTCCAAAGACTCAGCTTGAAATTCAACTTTGCAACTTACAGAAGAGAATTATTTCATATTTTATTTTTCTTTTAATGCATTCATTTATACACTACAACGTGGTAGCAGATCAAAGGTCTAATAAAGCTTAATTGCAGTTAATATATGTCTCTCTATGTGTCATATTGAACTTGCACTAAAGAATAAATGTAACAGTCTGGATTGAAGACATTTGAAGTCTTTCCAGATTTACCTGCAGAACAGCCTCGAGCTGATCCCTCAACCACAGGTGTCAGGCAGGAAACAGAACTTCATGGAGACTCAGATACTGCAGTTTGGAAGATCTGTGTTCACTTCCCTTTCCAAGTTTTTTTTGTGAAAAATTGTGCTTCCAGTACTTGTAGCTCTGAAGAATCTTTCTCAAATAAAACCCAAAACCATAATTTCACCTGACTTCAGACCTCTGCAAAGGAGGTAGTGTTGTCACAGGTTTTGCTGTATTTTGTGACAAAGAACAGACACTGTTCTTCTGACCTACAGGAGAACTTCTGTATGAGGAGGAGAAGAATCAATCCCTATCTGTGTCCTTTTTTCTTCCTTTGCTATGAAGGAAGGCCAGATGAGCTGGGTTTAACTTATTCTTAAAGATGTTCAGTGGCAGGGAATGCTCGATGTCCATTTTCTTGGACAGTGCATGTAGATATAACACAGAACTTAGTATTTGTGCAGTTTAACACTTTTTAAAAATCTGTATGTTTTTCTGTTGATTTATAAACCTGGCACCTGACCTGCCATACAATATGGTGAAGGAGGTCAGCACCAGACTGGCCAAACCAGAACCCTGAAGGATTTTCTTCCAGTGTGGCATTAGGTGGGATTTCTAGAGGATCTGCTACATTGCTGCAGTTGTGCGGGATGAAGGTAAGGGAGTGCAGGAGGAAGAAAAAGAGGCCACTGGAGAAAATACCAGAGTGAAGAGGAGGTACCACATCCATTGCTCTCCCCAGGTACCAGAAGGATATGCAGGTCTGATCTGTTCTCTTGCCCTAACCTTTCCTTCACAGTGTCCTTTCCAGACAGTATCCAAACTGCATCTCTATACTGTTCGAGGTCCTGTTTCCTCAGCAGGGATCCACATTTTGGCTGGCGAGATCTCCAGGCCTTATAAGACAGTGTCATATTTTTGAAAAGCAGTACATCTACAACCCTTTTGTTAGGCAGCTAAGCAATGGGTTGTAAACCCGTACCACCCCATACAAACCCATACAAACACATGGGTTGTTGCAAGATTAATAGGGAAAAGCTCTAGGAACACATGGCACAGAAGAGAAGTTGAGTATCAGGAGTCTCCTGGTTGTTCATTTGTACAGATTGGCTCCTGCCCAAGGAGAACTATGGCTATGTATTTAATAAACATTGAAATAAACTAATTTAAAAGGCCATATTGAATGAAGTCTCCACAGAAAAAGTTGTTCTAATTTTATTTTTTGATGTTGCTTGTGAAAGTGACCTTGAAAGTGGGAATGTGCCTATGTTGCTTCCTTACAAAGAAAAAATACAATTTTTCTTCTTTTGTAATGGTAGCCCAAGGTTTCTCTGTATTGTATTTTTTGCAATACATTTTGCAAGAGAAATCTCTGTGATAGCACTTCTCAAGGGATGAGGTTTCTCCAGGAAAGGGGAACCCCTAACCAAGGTAGAATATAATGTAGCTGCACATTGGAATTCCTCAGCCCTTACCACCACACAGCACAAACGGATCCTGTAACAGAACAGCCTGACTGAGAGACATTTAATTCTTTGCACACAATTCAAACACTCTGAGGTAAATGTGTTTCAGAAGAGAGGAGGGCTAACTAAGACTTGCTATGCACTACCCCCTAATTACCTTTCAAGGCCCTAGGAAAGAGCTGAAAGCTTCTTCAAGGAAACCTACTGCTGCTTCAGCTTCTACACAGGAGACAAGAGACTTCTGTTCATGTGGAGAAGAAACTATGCTTTAAACTTTTCCATTTAAACTGTAGCAGTGACTGATGTCTATGACATATGCCTATGTTTGAAAACGTCAGAAATCTTCCCACGTCTCAGGAATCAGTGCACTAAGGGGTGTGATCTCAGTTGCTGGCACAGATTCACTTTAAATTATGTCAACAATCCTAACTCTTTGATACTCTTTGTAGTCTCAGGCAGATACATCCACTCTGTCACCCTACATCTCAGAAGGCAGTTTGTGAACCAGTTCAGTGATGAGGGAAATGAATTAAAAACTTTTTATTATAGTGAGACTTTAATATGTTGGAGCAAAATTGCTTAGTTTACCTGAGATATGCTATCATTTTCATTTAGCCTATCACACCATTCAAACATCATTGTCTTGAAATAATTACTGAAGTAGACAAGTTCTTGTCTGCCTAAAACACAGCAGCATAAACTCTTTTACTGCAAATTAAAACAGATTGAAAATTTCTGTTGCCTTTAATATAGCTGCACAAAAAATAAGACTGCAAGTATGTTAAAAGTAATTGTAGAAAAAAAAAATTGTAGAAAATTGTAGAAAAATTGTAGAAAGAAATCGTAGAAAAAATTGTAGATTGTGTCTTGTAACCTGTCCTAAACAAAGTATTTAAAGCATCCCAGTAAAAATAAGTGAATTTATTCATATCAAGAAATTGGAAATTTTAAAAGAAATGCCTCCCCACAAAAAGCATTGGATGTCTGTAGACAGACCCAGGGGAAAAAAATTAATTGAACAAAGATCTCATTAGAATAATTCAGAGAAAAGACGTAAATATTGAAACAACAAATATGAACTTTCATTCTATAAACACATGTATACATCCCTACATGGATGTGAATCATCCCACTAAAACTAAGAAGGCTACTTGTCTAGCTAAAAATAAAAACCAGCGTCTGCACTGGTTTGTAGAAGCGAGAGTATCCATTCTAATACACGGTGACTGACCATGCCCTGGGTTCTATACACATCTTTTAAGCTCAAGAGCAGCCTGACTTGGGATACGCAAACTTTTTCCTCCTAAGTCTGTTAGTACACAACAGATGTATCAGAACTCCAACACAGTTTTAACCACAGAAAGTACAGCTTCTGATCTGCTGGGCACGTTTCCCAGGCTCTCAGCACTGCACTCTGCCTGCATATCTTCTAACACTCACACAAATGCAGAGTTTTGAAAGGCAGTGAAAACTGAAGGAACACTATCTCCATGACATGTATTCTGTTTAAAACAAGGGTTAGAGGTGTTCTGCTTATGCCAGAATTACCTTAGCTGTTCAAGTTGGTTTATGTTATCCTTCACTTAAAAAAAAAAAAGATAAAATGTATTCTTCCTCTTCCTATTCAGGAAGGACTAGCTAATTGAGAGACAACATGGTGAACTCTACAGTAAGTGTTTGGAGAGGACAAGAACATGTTTTTGCAGTGTTATAGTGCTGTTTGGAGGGGCCCTGTGGGTCACCCATCCCACTCCACAGCTAGGCTGTGATCAGTACTGAAGCAGAGGTCAGTGTGGGTTTTGGCTGGTCAAGGCTTGGGTGGGGTTTCCTCCAGCTCTCAAGGAAGCCTGTTCCCAAGCTGCACTATGCTCAGGTGGGCATTTTGTTTCCTAATGATCCAGCTGAACATTCATCTCGCCATTGCCCCCTCTTGCACCTTCTGTCACCACTGGGAGTAGTTTGGTTCTGGTGTCATTGTAGCTCTTAATCATGAAGTCATAGGCCGCTGTTGAACTGCCTTGGGCCTCCTCTTCAGATTACACAAGCCCAGCTCTTCAGCCTCTGCTCAGAGGTTCTGTGCACTAGAACCCTGATCAATCTAGTAGCCCTCCACTCTGGCTCTCTCCGGTGCTTAACATCCTTCTTGAAGTGGCTGGCCAAAACTGCCCAGTTTTCCATATCCTGTTTGAATTCACCTTATGAAATAAAAACATGAGAAAGTCATCTCTTTTACTTGAAATAATTTTGAAGATGACTTTGAACTCATGATGTTCCACTGAAGGTGACTGTAGCTGATGATGTTGCTTTCAGAGTGCTGGCTTCAACTCGAAGCAGACAGGAAGAACGAAAGGCCTGAGAGAGAAAAGAAGATGAAATGAAGATGCAGGTTAAAGCAAAAAAAATCACTCCAAGGAGTAGTGGAAAGGTTGGAAAGAAGACAGAGGAAAAAAACAAGGCTGAAAAAGAAGATGTGACAAGACCAAGGGGGAAGTGTAACTTTTGTTACACTGTGATCCAGGACAAATGTAGACTAATATGATCTATTTAGGAAATGCGAATGGACCAAGTTTGAAATTATTTAAGCTAAGAAGTTTCATTCTCCAGAGAGAGGAAAGCCAATGGCAAAAAGTCTTCCAAATAATTGTCTTGCTCTACATCACTGAGAATGTTGCTCAGGAGCTTTATGATGACAGCCCTTGAAATATATCTTTCATTTATTTCAGTCCCTTTATAAGTCTGCAGGAGAATTACATTTCTAGTTTGGAGTGGTAGGTCCAAAATATCCTGTTAGGGATTTTGTCTTAGCTTTCTGTGCTGCTCACTTGCACCAACATAGCCAAACTGGCCTCTCTACATCCCAGCTGACTGACGAATAACTGAATAAGGGGAATCAAATCTGGAATTGAATTGGTCCTCCTGGAAATGCTATTTGAAGTCTTGCAAAACAATGAACAAATTGTCCATACAAGGACTTCCCCTAAAAATTACTTAATTGCATTGAGGGTAGTACACTACCCTCCCCACAACTCTGCAAAGATCTGACTCACAGCAACTTGCTCAAGACAGAATGAAAAAGTAGAATTTCACTTTACACATGAAAAAGTGTCATATTTTTGGACTCAGGTTCTGGAAAAAAAAGAAAGTCACATGACAAAACCAAAGGAGCAAACAGCCATGACATCATGAGGGTTGGCAGTGTATTCCAGCCCAGACAATGTTTATGGAAAGATGAGGGCTAAATTTCTATCCTGTCAAATCTGTGCACGGTAAAGAAGTGCCTTGGCAGGCAGGATCAGAACAAGTTTTCATCGTGTTTGCACCTTGATGCCTTGCATATTTCCCTGGAGTTTTTGTAGCACAGATGGGACTATATCCCAGAGTTTTTTGGGTAAAAGAGAACAAATTCCTCTCAGAAAATACAGTCTGGAAAATAGCTTTCTCTTTTTATAGAAGTCAGAGCATTGTTTGTGGTGCTTGCAGCCCAGAATGGCTCTACAACACTCTGCTGTTTCCGTGGGATGTTGTGTTTGTGCGACCTTCCCTCAGCTGTTGTGCCGTGTTGCTATGTGCAAAGGATGACAGCTGCAGTGCTCCACTCCAAACTAGTGCCTGCCTTTTGCTCCGGAGTGAAGTAATACCTACACGTAGGGCCAGATTCCAGTTCTCTATGGAAATGCCCCCAAAACAAGTGAAAATACTACCAAAACACATGCTCTGTCCCCACTTCCTGATCAGTCACACGATACTTCCTCTTACTCTATGGAGTTCCCCACACACTCCCTCATCGGTTCCCTTTACTTTTTTTCTTAGCAGTCTAAACATTTCGTGTTGTGAAAAGAATTCAGCACCTCAGCAGTTCCACATTTCTTGTAAGCTGGCCCCACAGAAGTGTCAGGATGCTGAGCCATGCTCGTGGATGATGGCATAAAGCCTGGAAGTCTGTTTTCTTCCCATGGGGCCAATTCACAGTAAAATGTGATTTTGAAATCTATTTTAAGATCTTCTGTGAAAATGACAGTGTCTTACGAAAGAGGACTTTTTACAAGTCAGTAGCTGTAACATATTGATAAAATAGTTTTTAATCAGTTTAGCATTCTTAAATTGCTTAAGGAGCATTTGAGTTGCCTCTTTGTTCCCAGCTAAGGTTTGTTTGGTCCAGGATCTCATCTCCAGTAATGGTCCATGTTAGATACCATGCAGAGGTGTTTTGCAACCTGTGACAGTACTGTAAGTTCATTAAACATAGAAATCCATTAAACATCAGATGGTGACCTAAAAAATAGCTGCAAATTTTTTCTAAGTAATCAATAAAGCAAAAAAAACCACACAAAAAAAAGTAATAATATTCTCAAAACATTCTTGATAAAAGCAAGTGAAGACTCAGTTTAGCTTCATTATAGGTTTTTTTGTGAATTTGAATCTTATAGCTGCACAAGGTGGTCCACTGACAGTCTTTCAAACGCCTAAGTAATCCCTGAATTAACAGGATTTGAGAGACACTGTTAAAGGCACAAGATACTGAAAAATGCTCAGAGAAGTTTATGTCCCCTCCTGGCAGCCACAAATATACAACAAAGTGGCTTATACAACAAAGTGGGATCTGATATATCAGTCTTATAATATTCTTCAATATTTAAAAAACATCATATCTGAGAATAAAAATCTTTATAAAGAAAAAACACTCATTATATTAATGAAATAATGTTGCTTCTCATAGTATCTAACCTCATAATAGCCTTCCCCCCCACTCCAAGAACAAAACACATTTTGCTATTAAGCTATCTTTAACAAGTGTATTCACTAGTTCATTAGTCACTACTGTACATACAAGTATGTTTCAGTGAGCACAAATGCATGAAGTCATTTTATATTATTCTATGACTCAATTCACACAGCCAAAGTGGCCTGGAAGTTTACAGTGTTTGCAGCACCTAAAGACAAATATACTTGAAATAATCAAGGTGAATGGGGTTTGAGTGCTTACAGATCTTTCATCTTTCATCTTTCATCAATGTGACCTGAGACTAGGTGAAAGTTTTATGTTCTGTGTATGCTGTTCAACACAGAAAAGTTAAACAAGATAGAATAAATATATATTAAACTAAAAACACAATCACAGCACAAATATATAAGATACTAAATATGAGAAAAATGTGGTCTGTAAAAAATGCTTCACAATGCTATCTCCAGACAAAGCTGAGCATACTTTAGTACCATGTACTATCCATTTGGAAGCAGATGTAATGAAATCAAAGTAGGCTTAGGCAGATACGGAGTTACAACTCAGCTGAATCTGGCATATGCAGATCATTACGTATTTCATACTTTCATATCTCAAACACTGGCACAATGATTTTCTTCCTTTCTGAGAAATTCCTTTCCTTTCTGTGCTCCTTGTTGGCCTCTAAGCACTAAGGAATTCAAAATTGTGGAACAGGCCAAAACCAGAGTGCTACATGGAAACCTCATGAAACTTGTGAGAAGACAGCATTTGATTTTAATTCAGAGTCCAACAGCTGATTTAAACCACTGTTTTGAGTCAGTTACTCTGGGTCAGTCACCAAAGGAGCGAAACTGCTGTCAAGTTTTGCTTTGTAGGACGTGGGCTATATGTCCAACAAGTTGAGCATGGGATTGACAGTCACAAGCCTTACAAAGTGTTTCTTCTATTCCAGGCTCATCATATGACAGTGATCCAAGTCATCCAACTTCCCCATCTCTTCATTCTTTAAAATGTCACTGTTAATATTTGCCTGTGTGAAGGTTTAAAGAGTGAAAGTGAAAATCATTGCTGAGTGAAAATATGAATAACAGTACTAGTAACGGAGTTCCCTGTAACTGTAGAGCAGTCCACAGTGCTACACTTTGCAAGTGACTAAAGCTGCCACTGGCAGATAACCATGCTTACCCTTTCCGCATTTAAGCTTTACAGTTGCCCTCAGCGATTCATCTGTCTACACAAGTAGTAGAACACGAAAGGCCAAAAGTCTTGTTTTCAATCCCCTATCTCATTGGACAGTACTTTGCTTCACCTCTTTATTCTTTAATTTCTTCACTTGGCACTTTATCTGTATTTCTAAAGAACTCCACTCCAAAATACAAGCTGCTTAGTAATGTTTCCTATATTGCAGCAGGGTGAGGCAAGTTCACAGCATGTCAAAGTTCCAGGATCTTTCAGATGCCCTATTAAATATACATAGTGACACTTGATTCTCTTTCTAGTGTTCTTCCTTTTATTTAAATAATAATAATTCTATAGCATAATTAAGCCGGGCTTGTGTGAAAGATCAAGGCATGATATTCAGCTAGGCAGAGAACTGTCGCAGCCATCTCACTGAGGGTACAGAGATTAGTGTCACACAGAATTCTGTATCAGTCACACTGCATTCACCGACAATCCAATAAGCTAGACCTGCTCTTCCCCATTCCTGCATGCAAATATTTTCTAAAAAAGATATTGTATTATAAGGTACTGATGGGAGCATTACAGAAGTATCAGCAACTACTTGGAGTATGGCATGCTTGCAAATCTGTATTTTTCTTTTAATGTTTAAAATAACAAAGCAGCCAGTGTGTGTAAGATCAGTGGCACTACGCCTTGCACGCTGCGCGGGCTGGGAGACACGTCTGCCTCCAGCCTCAGCTGTGCCAGCTGAAGAGGCTGTGCCCAGCTCATCACCTGGCTGACTAATGCAAGCCAGTGGGAGCTCCCGCATGGAGATCTGCCAGCTGATCCAAGGGTTGGTAACACCCACCGTGTGGGGGCTGATGAGCAGACGCAGATGCATGGGGGCGAGGAGGCCCTTGCTGAAGGCTGGAAATGTCATAGACTCACAGCCTGTGGTCTACTGCATGACTATGCATGGGTGGGTGCCTGTGCTTGTCAAACCTCCTGATTCTTATCCTTGAAGTGGATGAAAATTTGGAGATAGTCAAACTTGAGTTAAGAGGAAGAGACAAGAAACCTCAGAGGTAAAGTTGTTGGACCTGATATACACAGCAGCAAATGCAAGACCGACAGCCAGGTTATATGTCCCAGCATTTTGCCTTTTGGTACTGAAGTCTAGTAAACCCATGGACAAAATACTTAAGCTTTTCTTTGTGGAATTACACAAAGCACTTACAAAAAATAAAGGCAGCTTCTAGAAAAGTAAATAAAACCCGTATCAAAGGTTTCCAAGTCACTTTAGGGCTTCAGGTGTTACAAAAAAATTGGACTATTTGGAACAGTGCAAAGAGATTCATTCAAGAGAGTGAATGGCTGAACAGGTTTGAAAACGGCATCTGGAAGTGAAAAAGTTAAATTAATGCCGGGAATGTTTGTGGGTTTTTCTTTCTGTGTCTGCCTGGGAAACAGCTGTGGGACTTCTTTGTCTTACAGTAATATTCTTTGTGGTGATCGTGTGCTGTGGGAAAAGCACTTTCCTGGCATTTCCAACATGTTAGGTGGTGGCAGGTGATGTTACCACCTGCCAGTTCAATGTGAGTATGGTTATACTTCCTTCTCTTCCCCTCAAATGTTGATTCAGGTCCTTTCTGGAATAACAGCCTTTTAGGTGTCAGTGTTCCAAGTCCCTCATTTTTCACTGTGATGGGTAGCTCCTGCTGGGAAGGGAACCAGGGCTGTAGTAATATGAGATATCTAGGTAGCATTCCTCCAAGGTAGAGCAAATGCCTGCTCTGGCTCTTGCTATCCAAAATTGTCTGTTTACAGCGCATGTAATTACACAAATAAGGTTGGCGGATATGGAATATATATTGCTGTACAGTAATCTTCATCCAGATACTAGAATGGGAGAAAGTTAGCTCTGCATTTAATTTTGGTTCTGCCACAGACTTCCCTCAGATGAGACACATTGTCTACACTGTGGTTTAATTCCCACCTTTGTAAAATAGAACTAATACTTTCACCTCTCTCTGAGATGATATCAGGCACAGTGCAAGGCAAGATAATGTCAATTAATTTTAAAAAAACTGGTATGTCTTGTATGTCCAGTGCAATACACAACCACGTAGGGCTGCTAGCTGGAAGCCAAGAAGTAGAATTCATCCTTGAGGAGCACTATCGAGCGTTGTAACAATGTTACAAGTATTCTTCCAGGTCCATAACTAAACAGGATTAAGATCAGGAATCTCTGCCTAACACATACCATGTTTAAACTTGCCTCAGGATTTTTTTCTTTTTATATAAATATATATATATATACATAAGGAATAAAATGACCAGCTCTCTCAGGATAGGCTGACAATATGATCCTCTAAAGTAATTCCACATCTTTTACATGTGGAACTTCAGAAATAAGAAAAAAAAATCACCTGTAATTCAAATCAGCCTCTACTTAACTGTGAGTTTCAGGACCAAATTCCTTCAACTAAACATTAGACACTGCCTGATTTAGGCCACAGATGCACTGAGTTGCCTTCAGGGTGCTTATTTGTCTTTTCTGACCAAGGAGGGTACCTTTGGGGACTGTAAGCCTAACTGAAGTACCAAAACTTAAGGAGTGTAAATATATTATGAATGAATATATAAATATTTTTACTCCATTTTAGACCAGTTACCTAGGGCAAAATGAACACTTCTTGCCTCGCTCTCTATCTTAGACTAGTCAACCTACCCTCAGAAATACTGTAATAACCCCACATTCTCTGGGTCCTGGAGTGGACACAGGTAAATGTGGCAAATACCTCCTAAAATTATAAACCACTAAACACAAATCACTACAGATAAAGACCAGTTTAGCAGGCATGTTTTGCATCCTTCTGCACGGGAAACCTCTTAACACTTCCTGAAAGAAAACCACCTAGAATATTGAAGCAGTCAATGCAATGGCAAGAGAAGTGGTGGTATCACCAAGAGGAAGAGCATTAACACCTGGCAGTGTGTGAGCCTCCCTATATCAGGCCTCGGTCTTCACATTGCCAAAATCTAAGTTGTTGTTTTGAGTTAAGACTCAGCTGAACTCCTCTCTAGCAAAAATTCCTCTCTTTGACAAATTTTCTCACTATTTACATCATTCGGTGCCTTATCTCCAAGGTTGCTGGAGGACTTACAGGCTTAAAGAGATCTTTCTTTTAAGATAATGAACTGATGATGATCATGATGATGGGGGTTTTGTATACACATAAAAGACACTGAGCTATCACGGTCGCCAACACCTAGTGGAACACTAGATGAAGAGATAAGGGAAAAAGATGACCCCATAGCTAGGTTAGTTCAGCTCACATTTGTATTGTAGCACATGTATTTTATGCAAGAGGTGCAAGGAAAGTTTTTCAGATTATGTCCTTGATAGAAAATGCTTACATGGATTTCTGCTATTATCCTTCAAAAACTAAAGTTTTGGAAGAAAAAATCTGAGTGCAAGAGTCAGCTGACAGTACATGCTTACACTATCCATTCTGGAGCTCCTCACGTAAGGCTGCCTTACGACCAAAGGAAACCAGCAGACTGAACTCATAGCATCACTAAGACTCTTCATTTTTTTTACGAGTCTTTTTTTTTTTTTTATCACTTTTCCATCATATGTTTTCACCTCCTTTTCCATACTAGCAGTATTCAGCTCTGATAAGACCAGATTCTGTGCAGTCACAGCACATTAAAGTTCGTAACATCAATAATGAATTTTAGTATCTGTCATGCAATGCAGTTTTATGAGAACTCTAAGCTAGAGAGGCTACACAACATTTCAAGGACTTTTACTAACCTTGGGGTGGCACTCTCCCAGGAAGGCACACTCAGAGGAAGGCATACAAATATGCTTTTGCTGCAGTCACCCCTCTCTGACTGCAATGGGCTGAAATACCTGCAACATTTACACATAAAATCACAGTGACAACAACTGTATTAGACTCAAACCCATGTGCTGGAAATAAAATGGAGGTCAGGGCATTGTTTATCAGCTATTCTAACTAGAGGTCAGTTCATCTAAAGAACGTTGTAATTTTCCACTGCTTTCTACAAGGATGGGAATTACTTTTTTCTCAGCACAGCCCTGCATCACTCTGTGATCCTGTGAGCATAATCCCTTGGCACTAAAGCCTCTTATTGACAATGCAGCAAACCTGCTCCGTAAGCATCAGAAAAGGGAAATAAAAGATGTTCCAAATTTGTATTTGACAAAATATGACACTGAAATCAATTAGATGTTTCCAGATCAATAGCAGCTTCAGTCAATAAACCTCCTGTCAACACAATGTCTAGCAGACCTGTTGACAGCATTCGAAAGCTCCTGATTTAAAATCTCTGTTGGAGTTGTTATTAAAGCTGTTATTCAGTTCCTTATCTGTTTGCTGCTACTCGTAGACATCATCTGCGGGGGCAGCCTGAAGGTCTTGACTGAAAGTTTTGTCTATTGCACATGAAACTTAATTACAAGGTCAGAGCCTTGTTTGTTGGGCGTTTACAGGAGGAAAATAAAAGCTTTTCAGATTTTGCTTCAGAAGACAGATGCTGTAAAGGAGTGCCATTGATCTTCTGTATTTGGGGGCTATGTTATTCCTGCAGTCCAAAGCCTGAATTTCATCTTTATTTAATTAACCCAAAGCCAAATACTGCTGAAAATATTTACAGAATTCAGAGATGTCTCCTTCCAGAGTAAGCCAAGTAATTCTAGGAACCTGCTGCATCCTAAGGTCTTGATTCAGCAAGATAAGTAAGCAGGAATTCATTTATTCAGCATTGAATTCATTGCCAAACTGAAGTTCAGAAGCTGTAAGAGAATCGAATTCCTAAAGGATTGAGGCTCTGAATTCCACATTAGACAATGAGGACCAGGGCAGAACCAGAAGAGAGCTCACAGATTCCAGTTACTATGTGGGCTGCTGAAGCTTCTGAGCTTCCCGAAGGGCGAGAGGGAGAAGTTTCTGTGTGCCCTCTAAACAGCGTCAGGCAGGACTAACACCTGTCTGCCCACTGCAGATGAAGAAGCCCTCCTAACAGTGAGACTTTTCTGGGGAGACAAATTTACATAGCCCAGCTACTGCTGAATGTGCTTTGAACTGCATTGAACAATACAGGCCCGCACCGGTGATGAGCTGCAGTTCATTCTTCAAGATAAGTTGAATCACATCCCTCCTGGCTTTACTTTAGATATGTCCTAATCTGTGGCAGCAGGACCCTGGGGTGACCCATACCAGTAAGCCAGCACATTGTGCCTGCTCTGCCCTATGCCTAAGTCACCCACGGTTCCAGCAGAGTCTGTGTCTTCCTGCATCTCTCACAGCCAGGCAGTGGAGCCCTGTTTTGGATGCTGTCATGGTGAAGAGCTTGATGAGCGTCTGTTTACCTTGTGCTACTTTTGCATGGAATACAGTTACCTGGCAGAGTCAGGTGCTTCACATTAGGTTACAAATAAAATCAGTTCTCTTCCTTCTTGCCAGTAAGGAGCAGTTCCTGGAGTTTTCTGAGTTGGTTAAACTCTGTGACTAATGAAGCAGTATCATGCCATTCAGAAGTGCAGTATAAGACTGTCAGAATGTCAGTATGGGCCCAAGGTCCATGCAAGTCAATCTGGGTTACTGGGGTAGCTGGTCAGTTAGCACTATCTAACACTGCACCGCTAGAGACGTAAAGAACAGGCTACTATTCAGTGATATTCTCGAACCCATCCCTGACTTACAGGAATTTATGGTACAGGAACATTCCAGGTCAGACATGCTGCCTATGTAGTTAAATCTTGGGCGTTTTACTCCTATTGATTTGTCCATCCATTCTTAAACTCATCCATACTTTTGGAGTTCACACATCCTGGGGCAAAGAGTTCTATAAACCTTTAAAATTCCATCTGTGGAGTCTCCCATTTCTTTCTATTTTCATCTTCCCCTTTATTTTTATTAATTTTGCTTTGAGAAACTGTTAATTTAGAACTTCAGGACAGTGTCAACTTTTTAGGCTGAGGTAGAAAAGTAACATGAGTGTGAAACATCAGTGTAATTCTCATTCTTTTCCTGTATTTACTTTTTAGCTGTACAGTCCTAACCCACTGACTATACAAATTATTGATGCAATTCATTGAGATATTCACAGTCTGATGCTTTCCTATAAGGCTTGGCTTTTGAGAAAGAGGATTTTAGGTTACTTGTTCCTTTCTTGTGTTCTCTCATTCCTTTCAGTTGTTAAGGGGTTTGCTGCCATTGCTGCAGGGAAAAGTTTTAAAATGCAACCTTAGGACACCTCGGGCCTTGGAGAACCCAGTTCATGACCTTACAATGCTGCATGGACATAATAATAGTAATAATAATTCGTGCCTTGGGTGGCATTCCTCCCTTCCACGTTAAGAACATCACTGCTGCGAGGCCCCTCCAGCACGGGGAGGGGGCGAGTGCCTTGCCGGCTGCGGAGCCGGCAGGTGGGTGCCGGACGGAGGGACAGCGGCTTCCCGCGGCGGGGCGCGGCCGGGGGTGCGCGGCGCCGGGCCGGGCGGTGG
>WBMZ01008637.1:0-100294 GCA_013400975.1 Atrichornis clamosus | reverse complement strand
TATTGGTTTTTGGGTTTGCTGTTGTTGTTATGTCCTGTTACATATTTTTACATTCCAGTAAAGAACTGCTATTCCTCTTCCTGCATTTGCTCAGAAGCCCTGTAATTTCAAAGTTACAATAATTCGGGGGAGGAGGGGCCATTTCTTCCATTCCAGGAATGTTCCTTGGCAGACATCTATCTTTCAAACAGAGGCATAGCCCCATATAAAGGATTAAGGGGAAAAAAAAGAAAGCCAGGAAATTGCACTTTTCCCCAGGGCATTTCAGTAATAGTTCCTGAAAAACAGAGAGATGTGTCTGTGACTGGGAAACCTGATTGGAGTCTCTCAGATGTTATACAAAATTGTAAGAATGCTACCTAAATACTTGCATTCTGGCCATTAAACTATGGTCACTTAAAACCTTGAGTATGAATTGAAGCATCTCAGAAATTACTAAACCTCATAATTTTCTTACAGCCTCATAAGAAGAAATTAAAAAAAACCCCAACAAATCCCCCCAACAACAAAAAAACCCCCACCACACCCCAAATTTTCCTTTTCATGCATTATCATGACACAGAAGCAAGAAGATAGACTAAACTGTGATAGTGTATTTAAATCTAGCTACGTGAAATGTCTTAACCTTTGAAACTCATTCCTTAAGTTCTGCTGCCAACTAAATCACAGATGGGTCCCAAAACTAGACAATCCCATGATAATGAAAACATGTCTGATAAAATAAGAAAAGAAGGGGGAATATAAACTAAACTCTTTTGTAGAATAAACCTGGCACTAACTGACTGGGCTTATCAACAAAACACCATTTGAACCACTGCTATTTTATATTGGGTATGGCATCATTCTTTCAGACATCTGTTGTTTGGACTGTTCTGGAAAAAACGTGTGAATGAGTGGATGATCACTGTATATTCATAGCTGATACATTTCATTATTTTCTGTGCAAGTAAAAAAATCCTAAATTTAGGCTGGAGTATGTGTGAAGACAGTATTTTAGTGTCCTATTACAGATAAATTTGGACTTCTTTCTTGGATTTGAGATAACATTTGTTAACTCAGCTGACATAAAATTTTGCTGGAAAGCTCATGTACAATCTAGTCACAAAGTATGAGGAGGTCAATGGATTTGCAAGGTTAAAAATACTTTTTTCCTCTGCATGTTGGATAAATGTGAGAGGTCTTTCTTTTTTACTATGTGAAATATTACTAGAAATGCACTCAGCTGAAAGAATACACATTTCAGTTGGAAGCTGGGGGCCAGAAGGTTAACTACAGAGTTGGTTTCTGAGCCAATGCCTGGAAGAGTGTGAGCCCTAGCATGGCATTTTTAGAACCATGAGAAACATTGCAAGCCCTGTAGGGTATGGTAATTAGGATTTGTAGATTGGGTTTATGTTTTTGAACAGCTGCCTGGCATGCTTAGACTTCAGATGGTAAATGTTATCATGGCAGAAGATCCAAGAAAGCATGGCAAAGGTTGGTCTGCTCTAAATTTAATCTATGACTACTTGAGCCAAGATTTTGAGACATTTGTGTTAACTGCTCTGAGGACTCTTGTCAGTCAGGAGCTAATAAGGGTGTATAGAACTATCGTGTTCTCAAATGAGAAATCTCACTATGGCAGTTCAAATCAATTTTGGGGTCATCTAAGGAGCATATGGATACTTTATGTACTATAGCAGATGGTAATTATGATTGGCATCACTCTTGCCCTTTAAACAACATCAAAACAACGACCGCTCTCCTTATTCCCTGCTCATTTGCAGAACATCTGTTCCAATAAAATATGCTGCTGCTTCAGTTACAATAGCTACTTTTAACGTTATAGACTATCTTCTATTAGTCAAATAGTGTTACAACCCTTAAAGAAAAGAAACATAAAGATGTAACTACAATCCACGCAGTGATTATTCACATTTAAAATAAGCCAGTCTCACTATGTACTTTTGGTGTCAGTCTTTAGATCTCACTTCCCGAGGACACCTCCAAGCATGGGAAGACTGAAAGTGTGTGGCACGTGAATGCAAAGAAGGTAACAAATTCTAGGAGCCCTACAATAAAGTAGGTGTGGGCTTAGTTTATGCTGCTGTTCAAGGATAAAATGAGCTCTAAAATCTCAAAAAGAACACTAGAAATAGGAGAGACATACGTATGGGCAATGTCATTTTCCACCAGTGCATATATTTCTGGTTAACCACAGGTCTTGATTAGGTGAACTGTGCATGATTTTGCTCACTCATGTGAGTTTAGTGATATACCATTACATATCAGACTGCGTATTTATTGTCATTAACTATTGTATAAACAGAACTACCAAGGGAGATTTTCTCGAAGCCGTAGGTTTGTGACATGAATGCTAATGTTACACATTCTTATCTGTACTTTTCGTCCTGCCTGGATATTTAGACTGGTCACTAGTGTCTGGGCTGCCTTTTGTAAAGGTTTCTTGGGTCTCACTGGAATGAGGGAGATCTGATGAAGGAAGTTGTGCAAAGCCAGTGGAACAAAAACCCCTGTGCATGGACGTGCACTTTTGCCTAGAATTACTATCCGGTGAGTGCATATGATGTGGTAAGAGGAGGCAGTTTATACATGCTTCCTGAGAATTTGTTTCTGTCTCTCTTTACTTTCAGAGCTGACCTATGTACCTCTTGGTGTACAAAATGATCAATGTTATGAGTAATTCCATATTGCCAGACACAATTGGTTCATGACCAATTATGTCTTATAACTTGTTTTAATCCTTAGCCAATCCTGTTTGAGATGCCCTACTCTGCCATGTTTATAAACCCTGAGTAGGTCTGTAAGTATTGATGTCTGCTCAGCTGTAAGAATTACTTGGGCTATGCTCTTTCCTGAGCTCCTGATTTTGTCTTCTGATGGATGAAAAAAGAGGAGAATTTAAAACTGAGTTCTATTTTTTTTCAGAGAACAATATGCCATGAAGGGATATTATTGGTTCTGACTTGTGTGCTGGCTGCCTGGAGTGTGATTGATCACTAGGAAATCAAGGTATCATCCCTACACATGCAAAGATGCAATGTCTAAGAAATACCCAGATTAAAGCACCAGCTCCCACCCCACTCCATCTTCTTATCCATTCCCCACAGCCTCTTCTGAAAGTATCTATGATTAAAGAATCTACATTTAAGCAGATTCACTGACCTAACGGTGGAATAGGGGAAGTTAAGATAACAGATTAAATCTAAAAAAAAAAAAAAAAAGCACGCAGCAGTGTCTGTAAATGTTTCCCAGACTTATTTCCACAGTGAGAGTACATTGTTTCCTCCTTGTTTTACCAAGTTAGGCCAAAAAGATGTCTATAGAGAACAGTCAATCATGGGGATGAAGAATAACCAGTTTATTTTTAATCAAATAATGGAATCTGCTTGCAGCAACAGATTAAGCAGATATTTCCCACACCAGTATCTTGTAGCTGTTCCTCCAAATATGCTGATTTCTATTCCTCAGTCAAGACTGTAAGTGGAACAAGAGCTGAAGTAAGGAATGGGATCTAACTATCCTCTCACTTAAAAGTGAACTTTGCAGGTTAAAGCTGGGGAGGAATGCAACTGTTGGATGAAAACTGGCCTTTTGTCTCCCTTTAAAGAAACACTTCCTGAATACTTAAGATTCAGTTCAATTTAAAATTAATTAAAATTCATGTGATCAAATATGGTATAGACAAACCATGTAGTGCAATGGCAGCTGTCTGTTCCTGAAATCTTCAGCATATACAGAAAACGTTAGACTTGTTTCCTAAAGTAACAAAGCTTATGTGATCACTCAACATACATGTTCACAAAAGCATACATACACATAGACACCTCTGTCTGATAAAGTTTTAAAATTCATTGGCTGATTCTAAATCAAATAGAAAGAATTACTGAGGAAATGAAATCATTAATTCCCCAAAACACACTCTGAGAATAAATGGTTGGAATAGAGACAGGGCTCTGTTAGCATGAAGAGGAAATGATGGAGTGTTTTCTATCTTTTCTTCAAACGTGCACCAAAAATATACAAAAAGAAAAGGGCTTTGACTATAATTTTGCTTTTTGGTGTTTGAGCATTGTTGGATAGGAAGGGGCTATTTTCAAAATTAAATTAGAATATAATTGTCAAATGTTTTTAAATATTTAAATGGATTTTACAGTCTAGGCTCTTGCTACTGAGGAGACTTTAGCCCACAGATGCTTTTGGATTTACTCAGTGGGGCAGATGTACTTTATGATTTGTCATTAATTCTTGTTTCCAGCTGCTCAGACCTGGAACCTGATGGAGAATATTGTCTTCGTCCTTCCTTGTGCACTCTAGTTTGCTTTTTCAAGAAAGTGTGGCAGGCACTGGATGATGGTCCTTGGCTAGGTCACATTCTGGTGTAGAAAAGGCTTGTAGTCTGGGTTTGGGTCAGGGCCAGGAACAGCACTGCTTCAAGTAGCATGTGCGTAACCACGTGTGTAAGTGTGGGCACTGAAGTACCAATTGACAAAAGCTGAGCTGGATTTGCAAAAATGAGACATATGTTCCTAAAACCTTTAGATGAAGTTTTAAGTCTTAGCTTACATCTGAGGTAAATCTGAGCCAGAATTCTCTGCTTGACTGCAGGTATTTGGCTGTTTTGTAACCTTCGACACTATTAAAAGCAGTGTATCACACATAAGCTATTAATTTTCTACCTCATAAAGTATATTCTCCAAAACCCTTATGAAAATCCATAGCATCAGTTAATTCTTAAGAGTGTTTAATTTCTGTATATTCTACATAGGGAACCTAATTACCTAGATATTATTTTTTGCTCTATTTTTGTTCTAGGTCTCATCCTTCAGAAATTACTCTCCATTTTAAACATTTTGAAATTTTTATTATTAATACTATTATTTATTATTTCTATGGTTACAGTAAAAGTAGTCAGGTTTTTGGTTTCATTTTGTTTTAATGAAATAATGAATTTCATGTAGAGATTTTTTTACACTAAACTAGTGAACCTACATTTCGTCAGCAATCTTAGATATTAAGTAAATTAACACCAGCTTCAGGCTCCAGAAATGTTGTACAAATCCTGAAACCAGACAGTGTTCTCTAAATGGACCAAAACCTGTGTCATCCTGGCTAAGAAGAAACCAGGCAGGCACATGAGAAGTCAGAACTAGTTCTATTATTTGAGGGCACTTGCTTTGCAGCAATGCTCAGAAGGCATTCCCGGGATGTGACGGTCTGTCATGTCAGACTGTCACATCACAAAAACCAGGCAGTGCCTGGTCCATAGAGCCTTTGAGGCAAGGAGCAGAACAGCATAATGCAACAGGCTATCCTCTTCTCCTGGTGTTTGGGTGGGCCCATGGACCTCAGCACTGAGGGGAAAAAGAGTCACTTCCACAGACAAAAATAGACTTCCTATTGTCACAATGTGGATAAAAATGTTGAGTAGGAAAGGGGGCATATCTTTGTATTTAGCAGAAACATGAGTCTTCTAGGAGCTTGAACCAATCAGTGAGAGCAGGACTGTACGTTATCACAGAAAGGGTTATTTGTGAGCAAAGAGGGACCAGGAAGAAGGCATCTCCTGCATCACATGTTTTCTTTTTCCATCTCTTGCAGTCAGCAGTAGTACGGCTAAGAAATCTCCCTTTGAGCCCCTAAGTATTGCAAATTTTTCTCACTGCAAGCATGGAAGCTAGCAGGAAGGATGTTTTCATGTTTACATTGAAGCAAAATAATAGCACTACTAAGAAGAACAAACTAAAATAATTCCCTCAACCAAAAAATTGAGACTTAGATTTGTAATATCATAAGACTAACTCAAGCAGATGAAAAGCATTAAACACAGCAGTTTCAGTGGTTCATGAGAGATGGCATGAAGTGGTCTGGGTCAAGGGAAGTGCTCAATTTGGAAGACAAGTGTGAGGATGATGATGTTTAAATCCGCACATTTCTCTGGTACCTTCTCAGATGTAGACAAGGTATAAGCCATGAATGCAGCTATTGATGCAAAAATGGGATTTCTTTTCAATGAAAAAAAATGATTGGTTTTGTGGGAAAATTTTATTTTCTCTCATCTAATATGTTTCAGTTTTGCATGGCAGATGTGAACCAAAGCGTGAAATGCCAGGCATAACTACAGAAGCAGAGTGTTCATCCCTGTCAGATGGTGCAGTAGGACTTTTCCACAGGTTAGCTTTCCCAGGTAGCTCTTCCTCCTCACCTCTGTCCTCCACACTGTGCACTTTTTCAGGTGCACATTTTGAGAAAGGACTGGGAAGATGGGAGGAGGAAAAAGTGCCTCTCTGCTGGCAGGATGCAAACACCCAACATGCTTCTCTCTCTATGAACAAGCAGGAAGACATCTTAAAGCCTCATTTTCCTTGCATAGAGTCCAGGCAGATACTTGTTGGGACCTTCTCCTGTATTTGCCATAATCAGATTTCTGTGATTCCCAAAGTGTTGATCCTGTACTCATTTGGGATACTTTCTCATTCCCAAGTTTCTGTGTTTCAGTGGTTAGAAATTCACTTTTTAGGAAAACAGAAAAACTTCTGGCAGCAAACTGTCTCACAGTTTATTTTAAAGGAGATCAATAACACTACATAGACTTGGAAAGCCATTTTTCTTTAAGAATGCTTTATGCTATGTGGTTTTGCCTGGGAAAAAAGTAAAAGATTAGCTTGGAATCACTATTTCCACTCACACTCCCAAACTACTACCTATTTGAGAAGAATTTTACAATTATCTGGCTGTACTCTGTGGAGCTACTTAGAAAATATTATATGGACAGTAAATTATGATTTGTGAGGAAAGCACAAAAAGCTCATAACAACTCATATCACAATGCATTTCTGTTTCACTAAGTCATACATAGTCATGTAGAGTTATTAGATTCTTGTTTCTCTAACTTTTTATGTTTCACTGTAAGGTTATCCATGAAAAATGGAGGTTGTTCATTACCCAGTTCTATACCTATTCATGCAGGTCTCTTTCCATATTGATATGGCAAAGATCATCTGTCTGCTTAAAGCACTCAAACAATCCTTCTCTCATTTTGAACTCTTACAACTTTTGCCACCTTAGATAAAACTGAGGATATGCTGTAGTTCTGTAACATTAGGCTGGGTTTACTCATAAATTTCCTTGTCTGTTGATGTTTTTAAGTTGTATCTTAATACTTGAAGCATAACTTTTTGTCACAGACTGCACTTCTCTGACCAGTCATAGAAATACTCTAATAGCATGTATAAACACATATATATTGTCATATAATAATTTCTCTTATATAGCTGTGATTGACATTTTTTATACTTAAAAGAATAGATCTAGAAGAAGCATTGAGGAATACAGAAGAATACAAAGCTCACAAATTCTAAAGATAGACCTGTAATAATTTCTGGCATATTACTGGCTTGGTCATTAATTATGCCCAGGATGTTCTTTCTTCGGAAATATAAGTCTGTGCACTGATTTATAGCTTCTATAGGTGGTTAATCTTTGCCTACTAGTTGCATCTTGACCATATATTTCAAAAATGACAGCTTTCTCCCCAGATTCCTAAGACGTTTCAGAAATTTCACTGTGAAATCAGCAGCTGAGAAAATTCCATAATAAATCTTTCAATTGTATTTTACATATTTTCTGCATCCCACAATGAATTATGTTATCCTGAGACCTTAACTGCAATGAATCAGATCAGCATTCTATCTAATAAATAAAATGGTACATTATCAGCGAACTAGAAATTGCTGAAAGTATTCTATTGGAAGCATACTTCACTCAATTTTTTTTTAACCCTTATAATACTCATGGTGACAAGATTACCACTCTTGTACCAAATATATTAAAAATATATGAATAATAAAGTATAATATTTCTGAATCCTTGACCTAATTTCTTTTGAGGTGAGCTTAAATGATGAAAAAAATAACTTTATTTGGTGGATAAATATGAGGTTTCATCTCCTTCTCTTACTCCAGTGGAAATGTGTGTTTTTTCCTGATTGTCTTTCAGAGCAGACTTTCCTCTCCAAAGTTGGATTAATGGCTCCGAATGCATCCTAATGAATGAGCTTTTCTGCAGGCATTTATCACCACACTATCTGAATCTTTCGCCAATATTAATTAATCTATCCATTATTTATGGATTGTGTTAAGACCTGCAAAGACTGAAAGCCAATGCTAAAATTTCTTCTTTCCACTCTCCCATAATAATGAAACTAGCCCAGTAGGGGACTGAGAGATTGGAGGGTAAGACTGTGAATCTCTTTATTTCTGGAGAAAGTGTGGGAGATACAAAGATAAGTTATACTGTCCCTACTCCTCTGGAAAGTAACCAGGGAGAGTAGTGCGTAGAGCAGAATAAGTGACAGGAAATTGGGATACACAGGAAATCAGGAAACACAGATCCGTATGATAAGAACATAATGAGTGGAAAAGGAACAATTTTTGCATTTATGCTTTGTAATTTTACTCTTTCACAGAGGAAGGTAGAGCTTCATCCAAACAGATCTGCATGCCCCCATCCCACAGATAATTTTCCCTAATCTTTCACTGCAAAAATATCAAAACCTCCTAAGCTACATTTTTTTTTTTTCATTTCTGAATCTCTGCTGATGTTTAACCAAGGAGATTTAAAGTCTAAGAGACTAGAGTCCTTTGCAAAGGACACGCAAGTGCTATTCTCTTATCTCTGTTTGTGTTGATGTAGGATCATGCAGGAATCAAATGACTCACTTTTTCTCATAAATTTCATCCTCACAGACATTTTAATAGAAATTTGCATTCCTAGGAAAAAATTGCCTAAATAAACCGCATTTTTTCTCAGAAAGGTTTGGCAAACATTTCCAAAATAACTATACTAAATAGTTTAAGTACCCAACTATCATCCAGTACATGACTTTGTGTTTTTCCCAAAAGAAAAGCAAATAGAAAGCCTAAACAGTATAGACTGTATGGGTCCACTAGACTAGATTCACTCAGCTGTTTTTTTATTTTGTATCTTAGCATGCCCACCTTTCTAGTTCACCATCTGGTCTTTCAGAAACTGAGTTCTCTTTTTTATGCTATACCTGCGAATTCAATCATGTTTTGATCACTAACTGTGATAGGAACACAAATGCTTGTCTTCAAACTTATATAGTATCATGTGCTTTTGTAATGTTTTTATTATTTCAAAATTCCTGTTTGCAATATGTGCCTTAAAGCTGTTAGATGACACTGGGATTTTTTTCTGACTGAGAAGCAATTCTGAAACTGGGCTTTCAGAACCATTAAAACAGTGCAATTTAAGTGTTTTCTTTGGCACTGGAGAACACTGTCATAGTATGACAAAATGTGGGTCATCTCGTCCAACCTTCCTGCTCAAGCAGGGTCATCCCAGAGCACATGGCACAGGATTCCATCCAGATGGTTCTTGAATATCTCCAGTGAGGGCGACTCCACAATCTCTCTGGGCAAGCTGTTCCACCTCCTGGTCACCTGCACAGTAAAGAAGTTCATTCTTGTATTCAGGTGGAACTTCCTGTTTGTTTTAGTTAGACTAGTACTAACCAAATATATTTGTCTTTAATCAGCTTAGTCTCCCACTGAAAATTACACTGTTGTTGGAAAGATCTAAAAAGTATGCAAGGAACCATAGTGTCTCTGTTTCACAGACTTCACACAGAAGCAAAGGAAAAAATCACAAAAGTATGTGCTGGAGTAGCCATTAATTACTAGCTTCCAGAGTGTTTTGTCAAACTTTTTGAGTTTAGAGTTCTTCCTGGCAGATGAATAAAAGTAGGTGTTAACAACTCATGTCACCTACCTTTATGTTTCTCAATAGCTCTTCACTTCATACTTAACATGCAGAAGGTATATATTGTCTGAAGAGGAAACCAACATTACAGGGAAACATAATGTCATTCTATACAATTGTTCTGCTTCAAAATTGTGCTATTACAGGTGCTATTACAGCTGGTGATTGTGGTATTTTGTCTTTGTGTTATCTGAGATCACTTTCTTTTCATGTCAGTTGCAATGTGTTACGATGGGTATAGAAAATATTTTAATAAGAATAACATTTTATAGGTAGCTTTGGGGATGGAAGAACAGCACTGGCTTTTTGTTCATTGTAATGTCAGTCCTCTTGAATTCCTGACTGGCCAATTATTCCAACTCTGCTGGAAAGCAGAGCAGGTGTTAGGGTAAAACTTGAGAAGTTATGTCTCCATCTGTCTGTAGTTCTCCATGGTGCCCTGAGGCTATACTGTCCCTTTATATCCGCTCCTTGTTTCCGCAGTGGGGACCAGTAAATGAATAAAATTCAGAGCATAAATAAGAGTACAAGAAAGTTGAAAATATGCTGTAGATTCATAGCTGCTACGGACTCAGGTATCTTCTCCAAAGTCAAGGCAAAAATAGCTATCCCTGTGGACAGAATACCTGACATTATCTGTGCGTCTCCTTTTCTTGTCAGTCTTATGTGTTTCCTTATGTCTCTGGGAAAAAATAAAACCAAACCCCAACAAAACAATCATGCCCTATTTCCCCCAACAACTAAATGTCCAAAGCACTAAAATTCTCAATGTATTGCTTGTCAGAGAATAATTTTTTTGATGGCAAGTCTGAGGATAGTTCAGCAAATTCTCTTCCACTTTAATGTTTACCAACAGGCTATTCTTATTCTTACTTTAAAGATATGAGTCAGGCTCCTTTTGCCCCTAATCTGGAAGATTTACAGTATCTAGAATCATAGAATCATGGACTTATTTAGGTTGGAAAAGACCATTAGGATAATTGAACTCAGTCTGTTAAGGAAACATTGCAGTCCGGGCATTCAGGAGACTCTTGGCAGTCACGCTCTCACCACCAGAGACTGTCACTGCTGGGACTGAAGGCCCTTTGCAGTGGGCAGCTCCAGTGAGCCAAAGGGACCCTGCCTGACTCCCTGCACAGCCCACTCTCAGACAGTCATACAAGGTTTCCTTACTGGTTCGACCCTAGGCTTCCCACAGCAGAGTCTCAGATGTCTCTTTCCATAAAACAATTTGTTCACAGTGGAGTAAAACACCAAGAAGCTCGAGCTGGTGCCTCTGAGGAGGGACCCCCAAGCCCCAGGCACTTATACCCTCACAGTCCAAGCGAGCTCAAGTCTTGCTCCTCTTCTTGAGTCTTTGGCTCCTACTGTGTCTCCCACTGTCCAGTCACCTGGCCAGTGACCTCAGTTTTCATGCCCTTTGTTACAGAAATGGCTGGCATCTCATGGCCTCTTGACTCCAGCTCCCACCCAGTGGGGACTGCAACTTGCAGACCTGGCTATCTGCACCATATGTGTTGTTCAACAAATCCTTACTGGAACACGTCCAAGTCCACCACTGACCTATGTCCCTAAGTGCCACATCTACACATCTTTTAAATATCTCCAGGGATGGTGACTCAATTCTGTAATAAGTCTGCAAAGTATGTTTTTTACCCATTGAGTTTGCACCTGATGTGCCTTTGATAGCTTAACTGCATTAGGCCAGAATCTTTATATTTATTTTTTCTAATCTCTGGCTTTGAGTAAGCTTAAATCTTGTGACAATTAGAAATGGATTATGCTTCCACAGTGCATAAAAGAAAGTAAATCTTTATGAAGATATTTCCTGTTACTTTCATCATGGAATTGTTACTCCAGGGAACAAACTTTCTGTTTGCTCAGCCATTCTGTGACCCTGTGATTCTGAACCGACTGGGAAAAGAAATTGTTGATGGAGGTTAGGCTGGGTTATAGTGCAGTCCCTGGGTGATGAAAGAACATCATGCATGTTTATGAGGGGCAGACCACTGAAATACTGGATTAATGTAAAGGTCTCCATGAATTAACTCACTGAATTTACCTATGCTTTCTTTCACTCTGAACCTAATCTTCACCACAATTTTTGTTTTGGGACCATACAGAAAGTCGTTTTGGAAATGACAGAGTGCAATGCATACTTGAATGAAGTAATGTTCCAGAAATGGGTTCCTGTGTGAACAGTGGCATGTCAAGTCTCCTTCTTGACTGCCTCATCTCTGTCGGAGATAGTTACTGTATGCAATTGAATAAAGACCTAAGAGGAGCTCTTTTGCAAGTCATTCCTTTCCTACCAAATACTCCTACATATATGCACACTGGAAAAAACTGCGAGTCCATCATCTGAAATTAGCCTAGTCAATCTTCTTGAGTTCCTATTTTGTGAAATGAGATGTTTGTACTTCCACCTACTGAGATAAAATATCAAAATCCTTTTGGTAATTCTTGCAAAACAGAGTAGGTCTGCTGTTTTTAAACAAACAATTGTATTACTTACTGCAGAAGAAATTGCCAGTCATAATCTCTCTCATCATCCTTTCTTTCTGTAATCTAGACCTTGAAACAACAAACATTGCTAGTGCTGGCTAGACAGAAAATTTTACTGTTGTACTTCTCCCACTCAATAACACGATCTTCATAGTGTTTCTTTTCAAACAAGTATTATGGTGGGGAAATTATTGTTTGCTCTTCCAATTATGAAAAAATCACCCTAGTCTGTTTTCAAAGATGAAGCAAAGCTTGAAGAATGAAAGAAAGTCTTTTCTTCAGACCAGCAAGAAATAAAGGCAAAAGGGAAAACAGTAAAGATGAGAACTAGAAAGAGACAGGCAAGAAACTGAGAACTGAACAAAGTGTTCAGTGTTTGCCTTGGTGGTGCTTCCTGCATTCCTATGACTCCTTAGTTCTAACTTTATGGTAGTCTGTTCTCTTTTAGTTTTGAAAGTTTTTTTTCTCTCCAGTGGTTTATCTTGTGAAACCAACTTATCTGTTGGCCAAACTGAGAAACATGGAAGGGATGAGAATATACAGGCAGCTGAGGGGAAGGCGGAGGTTGTGGCTGCTGGCAGCAGCCTGGGTCACTGGAAGCTCTGGTGGTGTGTCATGCAGTGCAGCAAGAGCAGGAGAACATAGTCTTGCACAGATTCTCTGTTGCTGAGTTTTCTTCTAAGGTCTGATGTTCCATTAACTCAATTAGATCAATTAATTAGATAGTCAACTAATTAGATGACTTAATTAACCAATTACTTAGATCAATCAATCAATCATAATTAGATGCCAACTGCCAGCCTCCAGAGAAATGTTCACTTTTGCAATGTATATATGGCATATAGGAATAAAGAAACAGCAAAGGCCAAGAGGGTTGCACACACACACACCTCCTCTTAGCACTGGGGACACAACCATGCCCTGCAGCTGAGCTGCTGGTGGTCACCATTCGCAACAGGTTCAGGAGAGTTTAACACAGTCCCAGTAGCCCTGGCACACCGTGAGTGCAAAAACATTGGGGCTCATGGTAATCCTTTTGAGCAGTCTCAGTTATACATTTTGCTCCTCCAGGAAGATGCCTAGGTTTGGAAAAGATCATTGCCAGGGGTAGGACACCTTGCCTCCAAGAGCCAAAAGATTGAACCGGTCCACACAAGGGGAATTTCTGGGGGTCACAGGCTATGGAAGACAAGAAAAGGGTTGAAGACCATCGAGGTATCGACCAGTAAATGTAGGGACATCCCAGGCACCAGAGTGAAGTGACCACAGATCCAGCTCAAACCTGCAAAGAATCTAGTAAAGAAGCAAGAATCTGTTCACAAGGACAATGCTGGCAAAAGGGTTGTGTGTGAACATTTTATATTGCTACTGTCTGACCTAATGATTTTGATTTTCCTTAGAAGGGGAATTTTCCTAAATCATATTTTAACAGAATCTGACTGAACTGAAAAGCCTTTTGTACCTTGGGGGAAGTAGGTTGTGATGGGTAATTTAGCTCGATAAATCTCAAAGCCCTGGCTGACCTGGCATGCTAACATGATAGATAAGAACCAGAAACTCAGAATTTGTACTAACTTTTTACTATATGTTGTAATGAACTTTCAGGCTTAGTTTTGCCAGTGATTCAGACAAAAGACTTGCTAAAGCATGTACAGGCTCCCATGCAGACTGTGAATATTTTCCATATAAATCAGTATACAGCACTGGAGTGTCTCCACCTCGTACCTCAGACACAGGTGAAGCATGCTTCTGGATTTGGGCTCTGGGAAACCTGCGTCCCCTAGTTTAGATACAGCCAGTGCTATCAGCAACATCTTCAGCTTGAACAGAGATTTGCACTGGCATGCACATTTCGTGCACTTCACAGTATGACTGCAAAGAACCTTTGGAAGAGCAAGACAAATCACTCTGCAATACTTGGGGTTATGGGGAGAAGGGGAGGTCGCCTTTCTGCAATACAAAACCTGTGGGATATCTTGCTTCTACAACAAAATTAAAAAACAAACCAGAATTTTCCCCAAGATTACACATGTGATGTAATTACTTAGGAGAAAAGAAGAAATCTGGTATGTTAGAATGTGTAATACATAATGCATGTTTCCAAGATGAATGTTTTATTACAGCACTTAACAGACTTTGCACAAATAAGATCCTTTTAATTGTACTGTTTTTCTCTGTCCATGAAGAGGTTCTCTTGAATTTAAAGAAAAATTCAAGAGAGATTAAAGAGAATTCAAATTAAAATTAAATCTCTTCTGTACAATTTTCTAATAACTTTAATAGCCTGTTAAGTGAAATTTGGGGCGCATTTAGTCATAAGGTAGTTTCAAACTGTAAAACTCAATCCATGCAAACCAGATCATGGAGAAATGCAGTGCTATTTACTGATGACTTAGGGAAATGAGCACTTTATAATCTTTCTTAAAAAAAGAAGTCTGTATGCTTAAGAAAGATAACTTCAGCAGAAAAAAAAAAAAACCTCATCTAAACAAAGCAAAACTTGACCATCCAATTTTACAGTAAAGGAAGCCTATAAAGGCCAGTAGTTCATTGGTGAGCTACTGGTCCAGGGAAAAATTGAAATATCTGGTGGAAGACTGATTTGGTGGCTCTTTTGAGAGAAAAGAGGAAATTCCTGTCATGTGAACAGGCTTCAGAAGGAAAACAATATCTTCAGTCTTTCAAGATCACCTTCTCATCCTGGAAAGTCCCTGAGTTTGGCTTCAGGAAGATAGCAATTCAGATGTGAATTAGGTGCATGGTTGTGTCCATGGTGATTTGCAGTCACATTTGAAATGAAAAAAATAAAAGTTTTTTTGTTTGGTTGGGTTTTTTTGGTTTTTTTTTTGTTAGCAGTGACTGAAATATGCTAAGATTGTTGCTTCTTTTAAAGGCTGGGGAGGCTATTGCTGCTGCAGTTGACCAAACCCAAACTTGTATCCCAGTGGTGCAAATGAGACCATATGCTTCAGTCAATAGTATGGGTATTATTTGACAGTAAACAAGAGAGAGAGACAGCGACAGGCAGTGAAAGACGTAGCAAAAGGTGGGGGAGACAGAAAGAGAGTTACAGAGACAGAGAAAATATCACCACTCCATGCATCCCAACGATGTCCCGCTGATCCTCTCCATCAGGTCTTGGTGGTGAGGGGCCCCCCCAAAGCACAGACTCCGATGGGTTAATACGCGCTCAGGCCAGGTGGCAATGTCCAGCCATGTCCCCCAGGGTGGGGCGAGTTTGCCATTGTCTCTTGCTGCTGACTTGGGATCTGCTGTATCACTTTGCATCACCTGCAGTCTGGTGGTGCAAGGCCCCAGGAATCGGTCTGGGAAGCGCTTCAGGGGATCTTTGATGGATTAAGACGCCCCTCAGCTGCTTCTCACGTGAATGTCCCGTGGTTGTGGCCTTCCCGGGGTTGGGGGTTCCACAGCCAGTGTGCACAAGGGAGGATGGGTTCACTGCCCCTGAGCAGAGGGTACCACACACCCAAACCTGCGCCCCACACCTCAGCTGGGGGGGAAATCTGTGCAAACCTGCTCCCAGAAAATGAGTCTGTGGGCTATGGCCTCCCCCCCCCTGAACCAAGCCAGAGATGATTTCTAGCACATCTCCTGAGTTTGGCTTTCATTCCTCTCCTCCAGCCTTGTTTACTTCTCCCCAGACCTGAGATGATTGAAGAATAGGTTTCCCTTTATCTAATCTCAGTAGTTTGACTTACAGTCCAAAGTCCCAGTCTTCAGGGAGGCTTCTTTGGAGGCTTCTTTATAATGAACAAAACTTTATATCAATGTTTGAAGCATGAACTATTTCAGTCTCTGACGTGCCCAAGGGAGAAGTGTGAAAACCAAGTTATTTTGCTGCCCTGATATGTAACCAATTGGTGCATATGGTGAGAACCTCTTGTGCTCAGTAGGAGCTAGGCAGGGCTAAAGCTAAAGCTAAAGTGTTTGTTCAGTAACTGAACAAGGCAAACAAAATTTGGTCAGTCTGGGATGGACAGTGATGAAAGAACTTGAGCACAAAACCACCCATACTGAAGTAATTCTATCCATGAGGCCAGCATTGGCTAGTGTAGCAAATTGGGAGGAAATGAAGAAAAGGCAAATAGGAATATGCTGTTGGAAGGAGCTTGGAGGAAGACCAAGTGTGGAAGGATGGCAAAAATATGAGTCTGAACTCAGGAAGAGTAGGGAAAAAATTTTAAAACTATACAGGGGTAAAAGGAGCAAAAGAATAGATCCTTAATGAGTGTGGCTGCCAACAGACAGAAGTGGGGCTGGCTTGCATGCCTTGGCTTGTCAGAATGATGAAGGGTCATCCTGTTCCACAGATGTGCTGTCCAGATTTAGTGTAGAGGGAAATAGATTTGCTCTTCCATACTTACAGAACTGTGATTGAGTAGTGCTCAGGTATGTGATGCATTAGACTTAAGAGCTGTAATTGTTATAAAATTGTTATATTGCCAAGATAACTTACTCTTTTGCATCTCTACAAATTTCCTAATGGTTTGCTCATTAATCAATAAACATCTTAATCAACTGGGTCTGATTTAGCTGTGGGAGTGTGGTACTGTGGCTGCAAAGTGGTGTTGGAAAGGATATGTTTCAAGGGCCAAATGTGTATCACTCTGGGAGATCATAAGTGTCTCACAGAGCAATCCTCCTCTGATGAGGTCTGTCTTCACTGTGGTACCCCCCACTTGTCTTCCACAGTCAGGGACAAGTATAACCTAATATATATAGGCAAAGTAAGACCAAGCCTTCATCTTACTGTTCTAAAAATTAGTGCCGCTCTTGAAATGAAGATGTCTTTTTGCCATGAGCGAACTTCAGCTAATGATGCATTTGGGAGTGAATGTTAGCTGTCATGCAAGGCAAGACACAAACAAAACCCCAGTCGTTTCTTGTTCCTCAGGCAACATTTTATTCAAGATCAGATGCTACTTTATTCTAGGAACTCTTGTATCAACTACTGTAATGATGATTGCCCCATGGACTTTCATAATAGCGACTAGAGAGGGAAACTCAGTTGGTGGGATGTGAAGTGGCTCTACTGACTTCACCTGGCTTTTTCTCATTTGTGTTAGTCAGGAGATGACCCAGTCTGTTTTTACATACTTTCTTACATTCCCCACAGTCTCAGTTATGCTGCTTCTGAGTTATAAAACATCCGCAAATACAAAATTATGTTATCCGTGTTAAATGTTTCAGTTAGGTTTTTTTCCCCTTCTGCTTTTAAAGACATATTTTTTCTTACAAACACGGATTAATTTCAAATACTTTAGAAACATTTATAGTCTTTATAGACTTTAATATATTCTTAAAGACTTACAGTTCGTAAGAGGTTTATAAAGAGAACAAAAAATGTGACAGTGACAGGGGAGAGATGTTCATGAGAATTACTTGAACAAGAAGTGCAGCTGTATTTACTATAGGCTGACTGTCCATAATTTCCTTTTTACTAGATGCTCTTTGGATTACAGTGTTAGGATCCCTGACTTGCTGCAGGAAGAATATTTTCATATTACTTACATTGAAATGAATAAGTAAATGCAGATACAGTATTATTTGAATGCATGCTTTTGCCTTTTGGGTACTTTTAATAACTTACATGCAGTTAGAAAAAAAGGAGTACAGGCCAAAAAGAAAAAAAATTGTGCTGCTAATAGTAGCATTCTCAGGTAAGCACATGTAAACTCAGGCTTATGTTCTGCCCTAACCTCTTCTGTTTGGAGTTTTTAGATACCTTGGTTTCTCATAGGCTGTAATCCAGCCACATCTCATTGTGGAGTTTTGCAGCCAAACTTTGTGTCAATCCTCTGATGAAAGTTCATGACACACTGACAGAAGTATCTCACTGGGAAAGGACTAAGTTAAGGTAGTGGTAGAAAAAGAAAAAAAATTAAGTGTACACACATCTTTTAGAGGGGAGGGAGTGAAAAAATCTAAACTGAGAGTCACAATCATTAAACAGTCAAAAGTAAAATAAGCAGCTGGCACAAAAAATGAAGCATGAATATGTGTGCATATACATATAAACAGATTCAAAGTGTCATGGTAGTCAATGAGAGACTTTGTGACTTCATGGACTAACTGTAGATCAGCTAATGACCAGTGGCTAGTGCTCGCCACTAGATCATATGTACAGTAAAAAGACATAAAGAATCTCATCACTTTGTTATCACAAAGCTCTGTAAACATTTGGAAGTCTTTTACCTATGTCTGAATCAAACAGAACAGATTTTGTAAATTAGAAGAAAAAAATTGCTCACATAAAAGTATTTTAAAGTGTTTACTTATTATTATCCTTCAACAACATGTCTGTTTTTCACTCAGCTGTAAAGGTAATATAAATCTGGACTTTTCTAACAAGAACTGCTCTTAATGAATGACATTATTACATAGTGGGTATTTGGACTACTATAATTTTTTAAATTCTTTATGAAATTTTTTATAATAAAAGGAGATAGTTGTTACATGAGACCTCACAGATCTCTTTGCTTCTACAAAACTGAGAAATTGTGTACAAATTTTCTTTGTATTTTTGTGTAATCACTAAATGATATATGAAACTTTCTTTTTTTTGTCACAGCAGAAGCAAATAACATCCTTGCTCTTTAATCCAGAAGAAGTAAATTCTGTTTTCAAGAACTGGATTTGTAATTCTTGCTTCATAGTTTTTCTGAGCTAAAATACACATGTAATAAAATTCAGAGCTTGGTGTGTCTTACAATGAATGGAATATTTCTACCGCAGCATGACCTGGCTCTGATCTACTACCAGCCTTAGGCAGCTTCTCTGTTTGTAGCTCACTTAAATATGTAAAGAAATATAACTGATTTTTGTCAGTGAATCCATATGTCTGAAAAAACCCAGTACCTTCAATAGACTCCTTTTATCTTTGGATGGATTCATTTTAGGACAGTCTTGCTGTATAACAGTTTTTCCACCAGAAAGCTTGAACTAACCTAAATGGGAGAAGAGAGGCAGATGTTGGATAGTTGATTGGGATATCTGCAGAGCTGCATCAATCATCAGACCAAACCTGAGGCTAATTTGTAGGCTGAACAAGTTGTCTGTGCTGACTTAGCTTAGCTATGATTAATATACTGCTTTATATCCCCAAGATAGATAATCTCACCTTTCCTCTCATTTTTCATCTATTTTCTTGATCCTTTGGAGCTTTGTTTTCTTTTTTTTTTTTTTTTTTCCATTATTGGTAGAGCTGTTATAACCTACTCTTTTTCCACTTTTAATTCAAGGGAGGCTGACTTTCTCTTCTCTCTGGGGGCTTCATCATATCTTATAGAGCTCTTGAGACCTCCTGCTGGGGAAGCAATCACCACAGCAAATCAGGAGGAGATTCAGACTCTGCTGCTCTTCAGAAAACAGCTGAAATGCACTGATCACCCCTTCCTCTCATCTGCCATTGTGTGCTCAGATCTAGAGAGTCCTTTATACTCCTGTTTTGAAATCCCTGTATAGGACCAATGCTGAAATCACTGAAGCTTAGCTACTTCAGGCTAGTTAGCATTTTGTTCATAGCGATATGAAGGGAAAGAGGAATGTTTCGATGATGTTTTACTGAATAATATTAGTTAGTTGGAAAGAACTTCTATGATCCAGACTGGATTTAGGGTGAGGGTAGCTCGAGGTACTTAGCGGGGAGACATGAAGTGCAGAAAAGCAGGAAGAGGAAGCTGCTCTCTGTTGTAAATGTGTATTAAGGCCCAGATCTGCCAAGTTCAGAGATGGGATGTAAGCCTGAATCTTTCTTAAGGCAGCAAAGTGTCTGGATTTCTTTCCTCTCACTGAATGAATACGAATTTACTGCTATAGAATGGATCCATATCCAAATCTACTCTTCTATGACTCAGGCGGTAAGGGAAAACAGGGACTTCAAATTCCCACATTAGTCATGAAGACGACAATTATCCCATGGAGGACTGGCTGCTGAGATCATTGTCCTTATCTTTTGAGACAGCAAAGTGTCTTTATAAAGATTAAATTCATAAATTCATTTATCCGGTAAGAATGGATTAACAATACCTTGTACACTAGTCAAACAATACTGTGTGACTTAACATCAGCTCCCCAAAAATCCTGCTGATTTCAATGGCAGAATAATTGCTAGAGTGGGATTTGTTTCGGAGTACTAACTAGATAGCTGAAGTCAGTTGAGCAACTTGCATGTTATACATCTGCTGTCTTTAGTCAATATCCTACAAAGCTGTTTGCCCCATCCTGTGATGTCTGAAATTCAGTAAGTCCAGAGAGACTTGTTCTTCTCAGGGTTCTCACCTGAGTGTGATGACAGACCTATGTCAACACAAAGGCACTGTCATGAAAAGAGGAGTTTCTCATGTCTTCATAACCCAACCACAATCAAGAGATTATATTTTGTTACTTTTTTTACCCCCCTCTTATTACTCACCCAGTCTATTCCCATCACACAGAAGCAAAGATGTTGAACTTTCGTTAGGTAATACTGAATTCAAAGAAAAGAGCTGAAAAAGAAGGGAAACAGACCTCTTCCCTCAAAATAAACATTGACTGTTGCTTCTGCTAACAGAGCTGATGGGAAAAACTGCTACGACATGCAGTCTCAGATATTTTTTATCCAGCCCAAATCCTTTGTGAGGCATCATCTTGGCCTGGCAAGCCCTTCTCCAGCAGATGGCATTCGTAGCTCGTTTCTCCTCGATAGTGCACCAAAACCACACTGATGGCTATGTCAAGTCAAAGCTCTCTGTTTCTAGTCCGCGTGCAGGATTGCCTGTTCCAGCTCTGCACTAAAAATTATAATCCAAGCATCAGGTTTTTATAAAACAATAAAAGAAAAAAAGGCCTTAAATAGCATGTGTTTTTTAAAATGTAGGGGTGAGTTTGTTTTTGGTTTTTTTTTTCTTCTTAAAAAAATAGCTTTGGGCTGTTAATTTTTATTTTCTTTCTATTATGGTGCTTCTCAAGTGGTTTTTTTGGGAAAATAAGAATAGGTCATGAAAATGGCGTGCATGTGTGCTACTATAAAATAAATCTAGTTTTCCTTTTTTTTCCATCTTTCTATTAGCTAGGGATTCCCTGCTGAATCTTACTTTATATAACATAGAAAGCCTCTGGAAAATTCATTGCCTTCAAAAAGATGGAGTATTAAACACAGCATAATAATAATAAAAAAAGCAGTCAGAGATTATGATACATTTGCTCATTTTACCTTGATAGATAATGACAAAGTCCTTTCTGAGCTTCCATCAAGATCTACTGTGTTGTACTTCTTTCAACAGGCTCCATGTTGACAGGATGGTACATACAAATCAAGCCCTTGCAATAGGCAAAGTGAATATTACTACTTTTGTGGAACTTGAAAACAAAGGACAAATCAGGGATAAAAACTTGCAGCATAAATGGAGCTGTGTATTAAATTAGCACTCTAAAATATTTTGTGCTATTTGTTCCTATTACCTTCTAATGAATATTAATTCAGCCTTTCAATTTTGTGAGGAAAAGAAACACTTATCATAGACATAATTCATGCACACACATAAGCAAAAGCTCAGATTCCTGTCAGACTCAAATTAAAACCACCAGAAAGTATAATTTAACCAGAATAGCTACTGCACCAAGTGAATACAGAGTGAGAGAAATGTTATCCTGATCCTTAATCCACCTACAATTTGCTACACCTTATTTAAAGATAGTAGTGTGCACAAAGTATAATTTTAATTACAAATGTTCCTATCTATGATCTCTGAAAGTCTTATGGTGCTTTTGAATGTTGGGCAAAGGACGCTCCCAAATATGCTTGCACGGAGGAATAGTGCAGCTGGGTGAAATGCAGTGGTATTGCAGAGCATGGCACTTCGGTGAAAGTTACAGACAATTAAGGCAACCATTAACATAATATGGGGGCTTGCCATTGTCCTGCATTGCTTCAAATCTATCCCTCTTTGGTACTGGCTGGGAATTTTTGGCAGCTGCTGGCTGTTTATGTGGTGTCTGTGAATTGAGTTGGCCTTATTTAAGTTTTTGGTGCAGATGTCAGGCTTGAGGAGAATGGCAGAACAACTGAGAGTGACTGGCAGTTTTCAGTCAGATGCCTCACAAGAAAGGAGAAGACTGAGGGAGTTAGAAGCTAGACTGCTAGTCTTATGCTTGAAGGGGCTGCATGTGGATTCTTTGTGTACTGTAACTTCAGCTGCCTGAGGACCAGTGATTTTATATTTCTTTGCTTCATTTCCTGACTTATGACTTGCACATATTAATACTTCTTTACTTGTAAAGGATTCACTGACTGTTTTTTTCTGGTCCAAGCCACTACAATACCCATTGTGAGTACCTAATCATGTTTAGATGAGAGTTCCCAGCTCAGAGAGAAGTTATACATGCTAAGTTATTATACTTAGAAAAGAAAGATAAGACCTTGGTTTCCAAGACCATTCTACAGTATTAGTTTAGCAAACTCAAAAGAGATGCCTATGTTTGTGAAAAGATGGGATCAGGTTATTTTACATCAATTTTTATTTCCCACTTTCCCTTAAAAATGAATATGATTAAAAGGTAATATAATATATAGGTAATATATATAATATTTGGAGACTGGAGGGAAATTTTCAGTGATTTAATTCTGGCTCAGAAGTCACCAGTAGCTTTCAGCCATATAATTCACCATTTTTTTCTATCATTCTCTATTTCACAAAAATGTAAATGTGCAGTGAGAGGTGTTGTATCTGGATATAGTGGAATTGCACACAGAGTGGTTTTCTCTGAGTTGTACTCATCTTTAAGGCCTGCCCTGATACTCGCAGTGTTTGATAGACATTGTCAGAATAACTTAACTGCTGAGTATTCAGAGTTTTGCTGTGAAGTTTGATACATGCAATAGCCAACCTTTGGCTATTTTATATGATTTTTTTTTCTTTTCCCTTGGTGATAAAGCTGGTAACTGTATACTAACAAAACCCCAGCTCAGCTGGCAGGCTGGGGATGGCTGTCATGACAAACTGGATGCAAACTAGACTATCAAAATCAAATGACTTTGGAAACCTGGGAGCAGTGAGTGTCTCATTAGACTGTTCCTGTCACACCTTCTGAGCTGCCTAAGAAAAGTTTTTGCAGCTGATTTAGCATGTTCACTGTCTAGGATGGAAGTGAAGGCATTTTAAGTCAGGTGAAAGACATTCACAGAGAAGTAAGAGAGATGCTTTTCCCCACATGCCTTTGTTATGTTGTACAAATTACAATTTGAAACATCCTGCACTTATTTTCTATTTCTTGTATTTATGGAATGTATTTGATTCATATGATTATGAAAATGTTTAACTTTGGGAATTTTCTGGTTTTGTGATATTTAATATTCCAAAATGGAGATTTGAGGAAGGCTGTAAAATGCTGCTTTGAAGTCATTATCCTTGAGGATATGAAGAACCAACTGTCTTCCGCAGTTCTGCTGTACACTTTGGGGTGAGTATCTGGTCTACCTGTGATCTCTGCATACTCTCTCTGCTTTGCATCTACATTTTCCTCTTTTCATGCAGTTTTGCTTTACAAAAGACTTTATGTCTGTAAGATGGAGCCACCTTTGCAGTTCCTGCAGTAATTGCAAAATTCTTGTTGCAATATTTTGATAATGAATAAAAGCTAGTACCATTTGGAGAGATTCCTTTTCCCTTCTCTGAACAGATTTTTCAGGTTGAGTGAAGTACTGAAAATGCTTTTTGCTATGTTTGATGGTGGTGCATTGCTCTCTATTGCTTTTCTGTTTTCAGCAGTTCATTTTCAATCCGTACTTTTGATTTTTTTCCTGGATTTATGTTATCATTAAGTTAACTACAGTGATTGCTTCTTATTTTCCCAGAGTCTGATTCTGAGCGGTGTTTGTCGAAGGCTTCTCAAGAATCCTGCGCCTTATCTGCTTTATTGACGGGGTGAGGTTTGAGGCTTTTTGGTTGCAGATATTTGTAAGCATTTTTCCCTCACTGCTTTTGACTGGTCCATTTCTTCCTTTGAAATTTTCACATGGAGTTTCACTTTTCCCAAATACGGTGCTTTCTTATCACAGCAGTGCTTGCTTCAATTTCTGTTTCCAGTGTACATCCATTTATCTCATCTTCCAGTCACTTCTTGAATTCGGTGCTTGCTCATATGTGTCTTTTGTTTTGTCTGGTACTACTTGCCTGGTCTTGGTATGGGGATTTGTCCTGTCACAGCTTTTGCTTCCCAAAGTCTCTTGGCTTATCTGATTATTGCTCTGAGTCTGCTGGTGTCCAGCTGTGCCTGCAGTGGTGTGAGTCATACTGGTTCTGAACAGTCTTTGTTTCCCTTCAGTTCCACAAATGCTTACATTTTCCTGCTATGATGGTATCTTGGACCTGTTCTCTGTGCAATCTGTTTACTGTGAATTTTATGTTGCTTCTTGTCCTTGTTCTTAATTACTTTTATTTTAAGTGTTTTTACTTCATTTTAGCTGATCAGTGTTTTTCTGGTATTTTGCTTTTGATAGATGATCAGATTAGAAAAAGAGTACAACTGTGGTTCATACAACCACGTATTTTGTTATATGTTAAATTCTGTGATTTTTTTTTTAAATGAGAGGAAAGCATAACTTCAGCTCTATCTTTTGGGTATAATGCACAAATTAACAGTTTTTTATGTTCTTTAATTAGTGATTCCTATCCATTGTTAGCCACATGTTATGCCTTTAGCTAATACACTGGGTGTTAGCACAAGACTTACTTGTCTCAAGAAGTTTGAGGGTCTACCATTGCCATGCCAGAGGCGATTTGAAAACTTTTCTTTGTCTGCTCTTTGAACACAAAACAGCATAGTATGGGTAATATTTGGGAGTTTTGTTTGAAATATTGCATTTGTCTTATAGATTCGAGGTCTGCATTTGACGAGTGACTTTTTCAACAGGCTGTCATAATGACAGCTCCTCCAGTGTGTGCTGTTCATCTGTGTGGGACAGGGCTAATACAGTGTTTCCTCTCTTGCACCTGATCCAGCTTGCATTTCAGGTCACTTCTTGTCCATCTCCCTCACAATTACTAGTTTTTTGATTTTGGAAACCTCCCTCACAATCAGCAATTATCAGGTTATGCATTTCTTTTCCAGCCAACACAAATATTTTCTGTGTCCTGAATTTTTGGAACTGGCCTAAGCAAGGGATGGTTGAAAAGCACTTGCTTCTTCTTGAAAGAAAAATGAGTGATACAGGGTGTGAGGCTAGTGGGGGGTGGTGAGACCTGTACCTACCTCCTTGCTGTCTCCAACGCTGGCACCTGAGCTGCGGGGATGTGTCCCAGGAAAGCCAGGCTGCCTGCTTTTCTGGTGGTCTGGACTGTTTGGATTGTGTACTCCAGTGGGGCAAACTGAGAACTGAATTTCACACTTCACTCTCTCCTTGCTTGACATTTTAATGAGTGGTCACATTTCTCCACTAATAACAATGACATGAATGTATTTGCCATTTACGTTATTTACATCAGTGCTCCTCCAGAAAACTAGACTCAGACTTAAAGCACACTTGTATGTTACAAGATTTTTTTCCTAGGAAAAGGTGATGCTAGGAAAATTCTTGAAGTAAAGTTGGTGTTTTATCGGAGAGTTCTGAGCAACTGCAACATGATTTGAGATGAAAAGTTTTGTGATGGTAAATGAAAATGTTTTGTGATGGTAACTCAAAACAGCTTGTTGTGAACACAGTAATCTTGTAAATAGGTTGCCTAGGCATCTAGAGACATTTGGAACGGCATATTGTGTTTCTGTTCCTTTTTTGTTTCAACATTTTTGTAATACCTTTTATAGCATGATTCATAACGTAAAGAAAAAAAAAAGAATGTTAAATATCTTTAGTTTTCCTGTCATGTAATCCTCACCCTTTTTCTAAAAAACCAGTAAGAAACTAATTTTAGCCAGTGATGTACAAATACATTTCCCTCAATATCGATATAATTTTGCTCTGAATTATGGCATTATATGAATTTGAATTTTTATTCACTCTCCTCTTTTTTTGGAAATGTTTATAAACTAATAAAATAAGAGGAATAATACTAAGATAGTAGTAATTATAGTAGTAATTATATTCTCTAGGATAGATACTGATCTAAGAATTGTGCATTAGCCATGGAACTTATTGTATTTGAGGTTTAAAAAGGAAAATGAAGACTTACGATTATTAGTTGAATTATTTATGTGGTTATAAATAAATAAATCAATAAAATATCTACCCATTGGACCAGTGCAAAATAAAAGAATTTCAGAAGTAAAATGGATCTGTCGTAGCCATCTGAATGCTAATAACCAGCTTCAGCTTGCACAGCTGTGCTGAATGACTGCTTGCTTTACCATATCTGAGATTTGGGAACTCATCAAATAATTGAAAAATACATTGAAGTTCTGTAAGTTTAATTGCTAGTTAACTGCTGTTTAGACAGATATTTCAATTACTGGTGCATAGGGGGACGAAGATCCTGTACATGTCATAAGATGCGTATGCAAACCACAGCTATTTCTGCAAATCCAAATCCACCTAACTGAAATTTTCTCTTCTGTAAAAGTGTAAATATCCTGTATCTACATGGCTACTCTGAATAACTATTCCTAAATGTCATGTTAAAACTTAATTGACAAATCTAGATAGAAGAAATTGAGAATGGTGCAGGAGGCTGACCTACAAGCACAAATTTTTTGCTGAGCATCATGATACAGACTGAAACCTAACCCTTGAGAAGATGATGCTTATCCTGTAGTCTTCTCTATGGACTATTAATGGCCACAGATGCTAACAGACATATTTTTAAAATTACATTAGGCTTTCCTGTAAGTGGGCAGACAATAAATACGTACCAGTATTGCTTCCCACCCTTGGTTTAGACACCAGTGAATGAAAAAATTCTGAGAAGAAAGAAAAAGCTGGGAAAAGAGTATCTGCTTAGAAATTCAGAAACCTGCATGGATGCCAAAGTGAATTTAAGTGCTCAAATTCGTCTCATGACAAAGCAAGACAATATCAAACTCATTTTCTTCCTAGTGTCTAATGTCACTCATTTGCTGCTGATCTCTCCTTTCTATTTCCTTTCTCTTCATTTTCCCTTATTTGTGTCTGCATTTTTAGTTCAATCCTTTAGGAAATGCACTTTCCTGAGATCCCACTGACATCTTATTTATTTGGTAGAAAGAATGGAAAAGAAAAGAAAAGAAAAATGAAAGGAAAAAGAAAATGAAGAAAAGGGAAAGGGAAAGAAAAAGGGGAAAGGAAAGGGGAAAAGGGAAAAGAGGAAGGGGAAGGGGGAAGGAAGGGGGTAGGACAAGGAAAAGGAAAACGGAGAGGGAAAGGGTGAGGTGAGGGGAAGGTAGATAAGGAGAAGAAGGGGAAGGAAGAAAATGCAAGTGTGTAAATTTAAAATAAATTTTTGGCACTTTTCTGTGAATTTTCTCTCCACTCCCAACCTTCTTAAATTTCTTTTTTTTTTTTTTTAATAACTTACTTAGCTTTACTTACCTTGCGTTGATTGCTGGAAAAGCACAATAAATTTTATATTAATAAGGACAAATGCAGTTGAATCATTCATAGAGTAACCATTAACTGATGGAGTTTGCCTTTCTGATGCTACTAGTCTTGATACTCCAGGCGCTGTGATGTTGTTTTCCTTCCATGGTGTGTGCTACATGCCATGTTCCCCTCAGTGTTTGCAGCAGTCAGACATTAAGAAGAATACTGCCTTCTGCAGAGTGAGGTGCATATTTCATGAGTATTAAATGAGAACTTAAATGTATACTTTTAAAATAGTGTCACATAATGTATCTATGAATAGTAATTAGAAAACAAACCAGCCAGGAATGATGATAGTCTATATTAAATCATAATAGAGTTCTTCCCAGGGCTGATCTTGTCACTGGAGATTTAGCTACAAATTTACATGGCAATACTGCTACTTTTTCTGTTTTGTAAATCTTGCTAACTGGTAATGGGGATTGTCAACTCCTGAGCCCAACAAATTTATCTAAACAGATATATATCTGTTGTATGTGAAAGCACTTACTGAGTGGGCATTCTGTTTCCATTGAGATAAAAAGGCACCAGCCAGACATATGATTTTTTTTTTTAAAAACTCAGTATTTGGGCTGGAAACAAGAAAAAAGAAACTATTTTAAAGGAATATTTTAATCATAAGCCTCCTTGCAGTGACAACAGCAAGTCACTTGAGTGAGTCTGAATTGAAGAGGTGGGATTCCTCTGTTCTTTGTACATTAAAAAAAAAAAAATCCTGTAATCTGGCCTCTATCTGGAGAATATTGGTAGGTGAAACACTGGAAAAAACCATCAGTGAGCAGGTGCAAATTAAGTAAGAGCCTCAAGCCAGATACAGCTGTGTTTCCCTCTGCTGTTTGATCTGTTTCTCTCACTCTTGCACAATATAAAAGCAACAAGCAAGTTTTAGATACCACAGTAAGTCACACCAGCTAATGGTATTTATTGCCATATTTTTAAATGTTTCCATAAAAACTTGAAACATATGTAAAACCAACAAGACTTTCTGTGAAACAGAAAAGATGAAGTTATTAAGCTTTCATTACTTGTCTAAATGGTTTATGCAGAAGTTAAGAGCACCTGATTGTTGCTCAGAAACTTTGAAAATACAGCAGTTAATTAGATACTCTGCACATGCTTAGAGAACTAAATGTAGGCAGCCATTTATTAAAGATATTTTTTCACATTCTTTCCAGTTGAGCTTTCTGCATTAATGGATTATAAACTACCAGTGTATGAGGGTCTTTATTGTGGGTGTTTTTCAACCTTTTGTACAAATAGGAAAACCTAGTTCAAAATAATGATTTTAGCTGCTTGCTGAAGCCTGACAGAACACCTCAAGATAAATTTTAAGGTTTTGTGTTTCTTTTTAAAGGCAAATTTCTTTTGCTTTTTGATGGTCATAATATTTAAATATCTCTGCTTAGAGTTTCAGCAGAACCTTGGAAATACAATGGTAGATGAAATGCAACAAACAGTAAGAAGGACGAAAAAAGTGGTTACCAGTGGTTTTGTGGTTCTTATATCCTTGGATAATTCCATGTATCCTTATAACTATAGCAGAGTTGTTCTAGTTTGATAGTCTGTCTCTGTTAATGACTGGATCTAAATATTTAATGTGAAGTTTATGAAATTATAATGCGTAGGCACTCTAGGATTCACCACCCATTTTAAAAATACCCCGCTCCATTTAATGGTAGACTTCTGTAATGATATGTGACTCTTCTGAACTTTATTTGAAATAATGCAAGCAAGGGCCAGATACTTTCTGAAACTAATTCCCAATCCTATCATAATATTTCCTTTTTTTTTTAAGTTTGAAGGTATCTCAGTCTACGTTCATATACACAGGTGGGGAAAGTCTGTCTAGGAGAAGAATTTTAGTTTTTTTCAGCTGAATGCTCGAAGTTTCCACAGAAATTCATAGTGGTTGCAGGGTTGGCAGGTAAACTCAGAAGAGTTCCTTAACAACGCAAGAGATACTTTCATGCAGTGTCAGTACTTCAAAATTGCTGTGGTAGTCTATTAAACTTATATAAAGCTATGGTAGCAGGAAAAGGAAATTTTTACCAGTCAAGTCCTTAATTAAGGTACAAAGCTAAAATCTAAATAAACAACAATATCTTTTTTACTGTGACCCTGGATATTGCAGCTTATCCCCAACAGAATTTTCCAAAGCATATATTATTTGTTAAGCTTCACAGAATTTTCTTTCTTCTTTAACCCTTTTTGCATTGACATCCAAGTTTCTGTTATCTGCTACTGCTTTTTCTGTTTCCAACACCCTCCACATCCCCCACTCCTCACTCCTTAATAAAGGAACCCAGCTAGTGCTTTAGAGCCTGTATGATCCTTGGAGACATGAATTTAAAACATTTTTCCTAGTGCTTCCATTTATTTGAATCAGACTGCATGTAAGACACTTTTTTAAAGTGTAACTTCTGACACACCAAAAACCCATGCTTGGTTTCAGGCTACCTGGCCTTGCTGCCAGTGAAGGACACTATTCTTGTACCTGTTCTTAGAGCATCAGAAAGTTCTTGAAATTGCAGTAGGCTGTTGGTGTCTGGCAAACTTAATGTTCATTAGCCAACATCCATTGACTAATAATTTTGTGGGTTTTGATTGGAATAGCCGGGTGAGGAATTTTATTCTGTTTGTGAAATAGGATTATGACACACTGCATATTTTGGTGTTTCTGTTACACCTTTTCACATTTTCAATATTTTCAGTGCAATGTAGGAACAGTGTTTAAACGTCTATTGGTTTTAAAAAATAAAGTTTTAAAATCACATCATCAGGAGAAACGACTTCTTCAAAGAATCAGGAAACTGGAGTTATTTCTACCTGGAGTGGATGAAATGTTGCCACTTGGTCACAGGGTGCAGAATTAGGCCATTGGATGTGGAAAAAGCACAGTATGTTTTAAACCCTAAATCATGATAGACCCTCTTTGTCTTAATTTCACCTCCTTGTCTTTGCTTCATCTTCCTGAACCCCACTGAAACAAAGAACAAAGCCCCAGAATCCAAAGGAAAGCAACAAGAGCAACAAAAATCTAGTATGTTGTATTTCCTCAGGCTTTTTCCCAGAAAGCTCTCATGTGTGCTCCTGCATCCAGCAGAAATCCATACTGCATCCTCTAGCATATTTGTAAAAAATGCAATCTTGTGTTCTTACCTGACCTAGATTAAAGTTGCATTGCTGGTTGCTGTATCAATAACCATGAAACTGCAACTGTGAGCAGCTTCTGCTATGTGTTCTCCCTCTCTTCTCTACATTTCAGTTCCAACCATAAAATGCCCTTACTGCTGTGGAAATCTTTCCATGGTGGGCTTGTGATAGGAAGCTGTCCTTAGGATGCCTGCATGGTATTTCTCTCTACCAGTGTAAGTTTGCAATAGCCACGCTCACACACATGTAAGCATGTAGAATAAGCTGGTCACACTCTGAGAAACCTGAACAGCATAAATTTGTAGTAAGAAATAGTAGGTGAAAATCCCACTACTTGTATCTTAATATTGGAAAATGGATTCCTAAAATCCTTTACTTAGGCAGAATCTATTTTATCAAGATATGGTTTGATCCTAAAAGTAGGAAATACTAGGATGGTATTATGAATTTTCATTTTTCAAGTCAGCCTAAGTAAGTAAACCATTGTGTTTCACACACAGCTCTCTACCAAACAAGATGACTATATATACCTGTTGAAAGGTGGGTTTCAGGATAAGGGAAGCCTTATATCCCTGAGTGTAGTCTGTCAGTCTTTTAGCATCAGGGTCAAATTAGGCATGTCCTATTTACTCAAAATTTTTAGCCGCTGGTCTTCATCTTTCTCCTTTTCTGTGACCAGCAGCTTATTTGTACATAGCACAACTGGGTGCAAAAATATTGACACAATGATGCTGCAATGGCAGCTTTGCCAAGCCATGCAAGGATCGCCAGGAGATAAGAAATGTTTACCCAGGCCCAAAGAGCACTGCCAAACTCTGCTGCTGACAGCCACCATCTCACTCCAAGCAGTTCATGTTTCCTGATTGTCTTGTTGATGTTGAACAACAGTGGTCACAAAAGGCCTTGTAACAGTCTCAGCAGGACAGTGAAAACAAGCAAACCAAAGTGTCTGCATTCAAAGCAAGTCGTGCCTGGAAACAGCAAATGTGCAAGTGGCAGAAGGCATTAAAACACAAATAATCATGGACAGCATTCACCTAGCCTGTGTTTTTAAAAATATGTATACATGAAAGATGGCTGAGGCAGACCTAATAGCTCACCTGTTGGAGCCTGCTGATCCCTGTGTGACCTTACTCACTAATGCACATGAGTGGCCAAAAAATGTTGATGGATAATCATTTACTGCCACATCAGTGAGCTGAAATGCCTCAGCAAGAGATCTGAACACCAAAACTGGTGAAAAGGAGCATTTATACTGCTCAATTAAGAGCTGATAGAAAGTGAAATCTTCCTGGGAGTCGTAGGCATAATTGAAACTCTGCTGAAAAGAACAAAAGTGCAAGAGCTGCATGGATTAAGAAAATGTGGAAGAAGATCAACACCACTTTAAGAGAATGTAATTTACTCATTTAACTTAGAAAATAATGAGAGCAAGAGATGGTATATGACCCTCAACAAATAAATAAAACATTTCAACCAGAACACACCACTAACATCACCAGGGAATCAGAAACACTTTATGGAAAACAGTGGGCAGAAGTCCATCTTGGCTCTCTACTGAAGCTTTGACAGAGCAGTGAAGAATATTTAATATATTGTTTTCCCCGTATGCTGCCTCTTCTTCCTGATCCGTCCTCACTCTAAAAATATTTTTCTTTATATCTAATGTATTTACTGTCCTTCAACTTGTGTCTATTGTATTTTATTTTGCCTTCATGCACCTCCACCTGCTTTGTAACTGCTATCAGGTGTTTGGAAACACCAACAGGTCTCCCCTTCTCCTTTCTTTCCCAGGCTGATCCAGCCCATTTCCCTCAGGTTCTCCTTGTACCTCCCAGGCCCCAGCCCCCAACTGTCGTGGTGGCTCTATTCCCTCCACATTCCCAGGATCCAGCAGGAGAGGTTCCTGTGTATCACCCATTTTTGTCTACATTCCTTTCCCTATATTTATCATATTAGGCAAAGAATTACCCAAAGACCTTGCATAATTCTTGATTTTTTTTTCTGGTTTAAGACACAGCAGGTCAAGTACAACTGGTTCTAGTACCACAAAGGAAGTTTCTTTTCCTCCTAAGAGCCCTGCCATACCAAGCAAAGGGAAAATCCTATCCTACCAGACTGTCCTCAGTCATGAAAAACAGTTGCCCAGAATGCATGTATTATTTAAAAGCATTTGGCTTTGCTTGTGTGCTTGCACTATTGCAGGCAGAGTACAGGATATCTTCTTCCAGAGCTCTCAGCTGCACACCAGGACTGAGTCACTGGTGAAGGGGACAGGCTTCCTCTGGGAATTGACCGTCTAGGCCCATTTTTTCTGCAACATGTTATCTAAGACTTATTTCAAAAAATTTAATTAATATGCTAGGAAAAGCTTATTAGTTGTTGCCTCCTGACTTTTTCTTTATTCTGTTCATTATTTACAGATCTGTGTTCCCAAGGACTAATCTTTGTTCTTTTGTAAGAGAAAACCTCTGTCTCTGAGTTTGTGGTTAAGATATGTACAGTCAAAATATTCTTAAATTTCCATATTTTAGCATTTCCCAGATTTGTTTTTAGGCTTTAAGATGTTTAGTTGTTTCTGAAGATTCGTGCAAGATAAGTTGATCTCAAATGCTATTCTTAACATTAAAGAAATTTTTATCTTTCTTTTTAATATATTTAAAAGTCTATCAGTGTCTTGTGGGAAAGAGTTCCTTTGAATACAAAACTTCCAGAATCTCAGCAGAGTGAGTCCACAATGAATTCTGACATCAGCACCCAGGCAAAAAGTTGTGGTTTGCAGTTTGTAAAAGGAAATTTCAGACTTGAAAATCTCCATTGTAAGCTTGAATGTACATATCACGTGATGCATATGCTACCTTTGCATTTGGAATGTTCTGGTATCTATTACCTTTGCATTCTGCTGTTCCTTTGAGTATTGCATTTAATTGAAGGATGTTGTTGCACATAAAAAAAAATGTGAAAATGCTCAGTGCATGTACATTTTTGTACTGAACAGATGGAGCAATGCTATACTCACGTTATGTCACTGACATAAAAGGATTTAGCTGATGCACAAAGAGTTTTATACTTATGGTATGTAAGGAATCTATTATTACATAGTTACAGTAATAACTGGGGAGTATTTTTTCTCCATATGGGAGCTGACACACTATGTAGATTTTGGAATGAGCTTAATTAGACATCTGTAGAGGAGTGTTTGATTTTTACATCAATTGAATATAATTTGCAGCAGCATGGTGAAAAAGCAAACAAAAAACCCCACCCTCAAATCCCCTAAATTTTCCAGCTTTAAAATTGTGTGAGAAAACCAGAACAGGTGATTTGGAAAACGACCCTGAAGTATAAGTCTAAGAACTGAAGAGAAGGTGCCAAGGGAATAAAAATATTGACGTATTTCTGGTTTTGAAGGAACTGGAGTGTTAAAGAGCAGCACTAAATGTGCCTTAACCTCTCTGTTCTTATGATATATCATGGCATTAGACATGTAATGCAAACAGGGAAGAAAATCCAGCCACCCTTCCTCAACTGGACACTTTTTGCAAAGTCAAACTACTCAGCAAGATAGAAGCTGTAGAGAAGAATCCCAGACCCAGATTAATGATTCCAGCAGAAAATTACTTCACCTTTACTGCAAAGATTTGATGGTTCATAGTAAGAATCCCTACTTCCCCCCACCCCTCACTGTAGGAAGGGGTTGGCACCATTCCTCCAATGGAGACAAAAGCTGAATTCAACTACAGAATCAGAACGTGGAAGTTCATAATTCAGAAAAGCAAATTATTTTTCACTTCAGACTCCCTCAAAGTAACATGTACTATTCACAATAAAACCAAACAAAAGCTACACTCACAGATTTCTGTCTTTGTTTTTTTGTCTCATTTCCTAAAATAAAAGCAATAACATACTAAAGAGGTAAACTGGCTCTTGTGAAGAGATTTTGTGAAACAGTTATGCCAAAATAAAATAACAGACCAAATAAAGTATGTGTGTGTATGTAACTCAGAAGGCAGTGCAAATGTTTGAAAACTAGAAGCAGGCCATTCTTATTCTTTGGGTTTTTATGTTGATATATATGTATATATATATATATTTATATATATGTATATGTATATATACATATGAAGAATTTAGCTGAAATATTTTTTTTGGATTACAGAATAAAACAAAAAACTCCAAATGTCCAGCAAATGGTTTTTTTCTTCCTGAGATTTGACAAGGCTTTTACCATCTTGCATAGCTGTTCAGATAAAGAATATCCTGCCATTCTCAAATGATTATTTCTTAACAAATAACTTTGTAGAAGTTAGTTTTCAGGTTCTCCTAAGGGTCATTTAAAAAAACCCAAATAAACTAGACCTCTATTGCTGTAAATGACAGTGACCCCATTTATTTTTGTATTATAATGTGGAGTTTTATGTGTTCTTGCTTCAGCTGCAAGAAAAGATAGAGACGTCAGATCCCAGCATATCATATCCAGAGTGTATCTGTCCATCTAATCTAGCAATATGTGTGCAGAATGGGAGTCTGGCTGTTTTCTGTGTTAGGTGAACATTGTCCAACAGCACAATTGTGATTGTGGGTGCTTTTGTAGCAGCAGAGTCATATCAGAAATTATGAAGCAATTTGGCTGAAGGTTAATCTGTGCGGGACCAGACTGCAGGTTTAGGCAGCTGCATATCTGAAGTGAGACATCACAAAAATTGCACTTCTACTTCTGAAACCAATGTTGTGTTTTCCTATCCACCTCCTTTCAATCTAGCTGCTGAAAGGACAAGATACCGATAAAATTAATTGTTTGGGGGAACATTTGAGCTATCTTTTACAAACTATAAATATTCTAGGAATTTTTGCTCCAGGCATTTCTATGTGAGTGGCCCCTAGTAGGTCCCTTGTTTACCTATACTGGCAAAAGACAGAGAGGGAAATTATAAGCAGAGGTGCTGGAAAAGCAGCTGTAACTGTGAATGCATTCTTCTTATGGCAAGAAATATGATAAAACTCTACGTCAAATACAACTCCACTGATAACAGTAATGAAGCTGCCTTTTATTAAATTTTTATTATATTGTGTGTATTATTATGTTTTTATTTTATTTCAAAACGGAATCAATTTATTTTTCATTCAGTGAATCTGAGAGTTCTGATCTGACCTGCTGTATCATCTAAAGCCAGAGTTCTGCAGATAAATAAGCCTATGTTATTCCTTTTCCCATGTTCTTCTCTGAAGGTGCGTGCAAAAACATATACACACCCTGTATGTGGGCAATCTGGGACCTTGTCCTCTGCAGAGGAGGGCATAGAATTGTAAAATACCAGGCTGGGAGGGACATCAAGGATCAGCTGGTCCAAACTTTCTTAGCAAAGGCAAAGCATAGAAAAAAATGGCCCAGCATTCTGCCCAGCTATGTCATAGTAATGTCTAATATTGGGAGATCCACCACTTCCCTGCATAGATTATTCCAACCGCTGGCGGTGCTCCTGGTGTTGAACCAACACTGAGCACCCACCACTTGTGAAGGCTTAGTCATCCCTCTTCAACAAAGCTCTGCTTTTCTTCCCGTATGTCATAGAGGATAACTGGGGTAATATTACAGACTTTTTTCAGATGTCTTGCAGGCTTAGAGACAATGCTTTGGTCATTTTCCTGATGTTTGTTTGCAAATGGAAATTTTATCAGTATAGTTAAATCATGGGACTCTGTTGATGTGGACTTTCATGTGCTAAACTGGCACAATACAGGATGGTTAGACCGTGATTTGGTGACACACACTTTAGTACTTCAGGTACAGAATGAAGCATACTGTTGTGCAGACTATACAAAGTCTAAAGACTGGAATATGCTGCCTTTGGATATTTGTTAAAATGTGGCTTTGTTCTGGATATGTTTGTAATGGATCAATTGTTGCCTATATTTCTGCAGCTAACATAAAATGTGAAGCCTAAATAGTGTCCTCTGTCATGTCAATAGAAATGTGGTCATATGGTCACCCATTTTGGAAATGCAAGGTGTTTGTCTGGAGCTCAGGCCAGTAATAGTGATAACCTTTGATAAAAGAGAGCTCAAAACTTTATGGCGTTGACTCTCCTAGACTGTCTAGATTTGAAATAACTTCTTTAGTATTCTTATGGTGCAGAAACTGTGCTGTGTTTCTCTTCCTTTTTCTAAAGGCAAGAGTATTCTGAAAACTGAACTTGCTTTCCTCTACCTAGCATTGCCAGTTGGATAAATTTTTTTCACCCTTCTTTCTGGGTTACAAGTATAATGTTTAAAATCTTGTTTCACTGCTGCCCAGTATTCCTTATCCTGAATTTTCACCACCTAATTTTGGAGAGCAGTCCACAATGCTTTTTTAGTCAAGTTCTACCAGATTTTAGGACTGATTTTGACGTGCGGTCTGGAGATGACTGTTTCCTTGCTGATCATACAGGGAGCTTAAGACCATCCCTCTCTGAGTTTATGGAAGGTTTTCTTTTTCCAAGAAATGCAAGTTAATTATGCTATTGCAACACTCATCCTAAAGGAACTAAGGTGACTGCAAAGAAAACACGTTTAGCTATAAAGAAAACTTGGTGTTTCAAGCTGTATAAAGATTTCAAAGTTAATACGTCTCCAGCTGAATACCACTTCAAACACATAACTTCTGAAAGAAGAACTGTTGTTTTGATATTCGGCTGCAGCACTAGGAAACCCAGCTTCATGTGTATGGTTCAAGGGTGCAGGTGAGACGTCCTTGGGCTCTGGAATAGAAGTCACTGTTAGAACACTGGACTATCTCCTTTGTCAAACTGAAAATGAGAATCAATAGAGAGCAGAAAATACAACAGAGAATTAAGTAGAAAGCTCATTGTAAAACATCCCTTTGTCTCTGCTGTGTTTAAGTGCAGTGGAGGGACTGGGCTATAGCTGAACTATCTTTGCAGAAGAATAAGTGGTAGCCTGAACACTGCTTGCAATGGTTGATTAAAATAGTTGCACAAACACAAGCATTAAAGAAGTTTTAGGCTAATGAGGGTACAAAATAGGGAAAGGGAATAAAATAAAAATTTTGTTGCCAAATGTAAGTGCTGATTTATAAAAAGTGGGAGAATAATTCTTATTGAGCAAATATATCAGCAGAAATACTCTCTTTTTTGCAATGACAGACTCACATCCTGGTTTATCAGTCTTGTTCCTTTTAACAGATTTGTCAGAAAAAAATTGGTTACAGAATATCTTCAAGAATGAGCAAGAGCTGCACTTGCAAGGCATTTTTCCATCACTAACGCTTAAATGTTGTGGCCTGAAACTCAGACTGCATTGATATTTATGATCAAATTTCCACTGGCTTCAGCGGTGCAAAGTACTAGAACCCAGGAAGTCCCCCAGGGGCACCCTACAGGAGATGACTGCCCGGTTTTTTGGACCATCCATGTGGCCTGGGGGTGCTCATCAAAGAGTCACAGCAAAATCCTGCTGGCTGAGCCAACCTTCAGGCTTTCATAGCTGTATTTCAGGCACACGCCACCAGAGGTGCCTGCCATGTGCAAAGGGAAATAAAACCAGTTACACAACACTTCCTTGCAGCTCTGCTGTTTAGCCCTGTTGTAGTGCGTCTCTGCTCTCTGTTTTTACAAGAGGGATCAGAATGAAAGTGTTCACGCTAGATCACTCAAGATGGGTAGCAGACTGAAAAACCTCCGGAAAAACCATTGGCAATGTGTAGCCTACAGATTAGTTGTCTTAACTTTCATTCTCTGAGCACCCATCACTGAGAGATTTTTTTTAAAATATTAAACTTACACCTTGATGATTCAGTAACATCAGACAAGGAAAAATTTCACAGTCAATCATTACTTATGCTTGAGTCAAAGCTGTCAGTGAGTTTTACATTGTCATCTTTAATCTTCTCCTCAAGATGACCTGTGAATTTTACCTCCTGAAAAAGGCTGATTTTACGCTGACATTTCACAGAAAACTTATGAGGAAATAAATAAAGGGCAGTTCCATCTCCTTTTTCAGAGAAAAAAAAATCTTCTTTATCAAATAATGTTTTCCTGAGATGAGATAGCGAAAGATAGAAAGCACTTTATCTTCATATTTCTGAAATTCCTTTTTATTCAGACTTGAAGGATTTCTTCTGTATCTCTCATCAGATAAGAAGATTACCAGAATCCCATATAGAGAGTCTGCACCATCTGCACCACCAGCAGAGGTACTTTCACATCCCTTTATCTGGAGGTGATCACCTTTAAACTAAATAACGTGAAAAATGCCTGTTAACCACAACATCAGAAGGATTTTGGAGCCCTTCTTTGTGGGTATGCTACTCCCAGTGTGCAGAGACTAGAGTGTTTGATTAGTATTTTGACATGAATATCAATTTCCCTGTTCTTTACTGTGCAGAGATCGTGTGTTATCTGTGCTCCAGGGTGACTTTTTCTTTTTCTTCTTCTTTTTTTTTCTTTTAGTTTTTAATTTTTTTTTCATTTTGGTGTGCGAGTGTAATTTCATACATATGCCATTAGAGACTAGCCACCTTTCTACTCAGTTTTTGCGCTCTCATCCTTCCTGAATTTAGGTGAACCTTTTGTTAGAGGAATTCTTCAATCACTGGGAGTATTGTATTTAGAGACTAATATCCCCAGAGGTTAAGTACAGATTCCACTGAAGTAATGTACAGTAGTTAAAGCCATTAAAAACTCCAGGATTTTCAGACACCAAAACCATAAACAGAGTCACGTTCTACAGACTTTCCAAAATGTAAGAGTTTTATTCTAAAACTTCATATCTGGTCAGCTGGAGTGCAATCTGACTCTTCTGACTTAAGGGGAAAGACTTCAGTGGAGCTCGATTTTCACTCGTGGAGGCATATTTACTAATATTGCTTATTTTGCAAATTGCTTGGGCATGGGCTTAATAAGCGAAAATGAATCTGTGAGCTCCAGGGCATAAAGGTGACCATGGGCTTTCTAGAAACAAAGCTTTATTTTTGATTTTGCAGAATGACCTGTAATAAAATTTCTTCTGTGCTCCCAGACTGTCATCAGCTGAATGAGAAGTCATTTATGGTGGTTAAGAGCTATCGTGATACAGCTAGAGGTGATGTGAAAGTGTGCTCTTTTGTACTGGGAGGTAAATGGGGGACAGAAAAAAGATTTCGGCCCTTAAACTGTTTAAATTAAGCTGGAAGGCTGTAAGAAATTGTCAAGGACAGGCTTTCCAGTATTTTTCTGTGAATTGATCTAGCAAAATGAGTGTTTCTGGAAGAATGACATGAAGCAAGGTTTTCCTTGGCATTCAACCATAGCAGCTCACATCAGTCATTCTCACCTATGCCACCTGGACCCTTTGGTCATGCTAAACTACAGTATAATGTCTACACCATCCATGGACTATTTCTAAGTTCATCTGCTAATATTGTGTCCAGAACAAAAAATAAAAATGCTACCAATCTCTAAAGGAAATGCCCTCAAAAGACTATAGAATGAACAAAAAAATGTTCAGTGAAACACTGAAGACAAAGGAAGAAAAATCTGGCACATTGCCATGCAAGATGAGTTTAGGATTTCCACCTACAATTTATTTAATTATCAGTGCCAGCTTCACAAAATGCTGCCATCAGAAAGTGAATAGATTGCAGGTGTGTTGAACTGAGTAGGTTTAAAATGTTGTGACTGCCTTAATGGCTACATATCCTGTAAAAGGCATTCGTTTTCAAGAGTGTGATTATGGTTTGCTTTTTATGTGCCATTATGTCTAATTTGTTTTATGCTCCAAAAGAGAAAATTATTTTCCTCTTTCCAATTTATATGACAAACACAGAAGAATAATCAAGTGAAAAATATATTCATTTAATATGGTCATACTCAGCTTACCTGTATAAGTACATACCACTCCTGAACTACTTTAGTGACAAATAAATACTTTATGCAGTGCCCCATTATCTAAGGAGATGATTTTTAAAATAAGGTAATCCTGTAATTAAAGAAATGAAAATGTTATTTTTTAAGAAACAAAACCTAAGGTCATAGTAACTTTGGATAACTCTTGGGAGTGGATCTGTTTTGTAAAAACACAAAAAATCTCCTGTCTGAGCATTTCTGTAATAACTGACAGCACAATAATATTTCTTATAATTCTAGAAGAGAATTTTTGAACAGCTTTGTATAACTCTCAAAAAATTTCAAGAATTTTTAATAAAAATACTTTCACAGATTAAATATTTATTTTCATGAAATGATGAGATATATAGTTAAATAATTAAGAAGGTTTTATTGTTTTCTAGTTCAAAAATTTGTCACAATTTTAAAGTAGTGTCAATTAATCCATGCATACTTGTAATGATTGTAATTTGAAACCTAAACTTTTTAGTTTTCTTTTTTGGAGTTGCTGAATGTGATCTCTTTTTATCTTTTTACTATGTTAGTAGTATAGCAGAAATACAGTGACCAGTGTGAGGCAATTATAGCAGAATTAGTGATGACCTCAGTGAATGTGGTTTCTTTTGAAGATGCTACATTTGAGAAGCTGCTTTCTTCTTCCTTTAGTAACCTTCAGAAACAATTACTTAGTATTTGAAATTGCTGCAATCTGATCTCAGTGAATGCAGAAAAACCTCTCAGCTTTCGTATAAAAGGTTTCCACAGTTTGCCACTTTTTCAGATGTCTGCTCCTGAACTGAGAAAGAATGAAATAAGCATTCAGGGAAAGAAACAAAGCAATATCCACAATAAGAAGTGCTTTGAGTCCAGTAGAAAAAATAGAGGTCAAAAGAGAAAGAAGAGCAGAATTGATCTATGAAATGATAATTTTAAAGCAAAGAGAATTTGCATTTCTGCTCACAACAACACAGAATCATGTACCAATATGCCCTTTCTATTTGGGTCCTGTTCTTTTAAGGGCTTTATCAATGATCTGTATGAGAGGATCAAGTGCACCCTCAGTCAGTTTGCAGAGCACCAGGTTTGGTCAGAGTGTTGATCTGCTGGAGGGCAGGAAGGCTCTGCAGAGGGATCTGGACAGGCTGGATTGATGGGCAGTGGTATGAGGGTCAACAAGACCAAGTGTTGGGTCCTGCCCTTTGGTCACAACAACCCCATGCAGAGCTACAGGCTGGGGAAAAATAGTCTGGAAAGCTGCCCAACAGAAAAGGACCCAGGCATGCTGGTCAACAGCCATGAACATGAGCCAGGAGTGTGCTCAGGTGGCCAAGATGGCCAATGGCATCCTGGCCTGTATCAGCAGTAGTGTGGCCAGCAGAGCCAGGGCAGCGATTGACCCCCTGAACTCAGCACTGAGGAGGTCACAGCTCGAGTTCTGGGCCCCTCACGACAAGAAACACAGAAAGGAGTCCAGACAAGGGCAATGGAGCTGGTGAAGGGTCCAGAGAATAAGTCATATGGGGTAGTGGGGGTTGTTTATCCTGAAGAAGAGGAGGCTCAGGGGTGACTCTATTGCTCTCTACAACTTGTAAGGCCCCAAACAACTTGTTGAAAGGGGTTTACTGTGGTTCCTGTACTCTGGGTTAGACACACGAGAGAAATATCGACCAGATGGTCTCAAGAGGACAAAACAACACAAAAGTTTACTGGCAAACTTCAGAAAATCAAGGGACTTTGGCAAAAGGTTTAGTACAACATCCAATCAACATAAAAAACTTTTCACAGCATTAATTTGGCCCATTAAATTTAGTAAACTTTAAACTTGTTTGATGTTAGGTTACCCAAAATGTTCCAAGTAGAGGGAATTAGAAGAAGATGAATGAGAGAAAAAGAGAGAAAGACAGTAAGGATATAGAAAAGCACACATATAGATACCATCTCCTGGGTTCCAGTGATGTTGAGATAGAAACTCCAAGAGGATGATAGGGTCAAGACGTGTGCTTGCCTCATGCTTAGCCTTAAACACCCTAATGGCCTTCATGGGCCCTCCCTCAAGGTGAGACTTCCAGTCATTCGGTCTATTCAGGAGCTGGGTTAGGCAGAGCAGAACACTGCCTCCAGGGTGCCAATGATCCAATGATTGGCAGCTCTGCCAGGCTGGGTGGGACAAAAGCTGGGGTGTGGGGCAGTTCACTGCCTCACCAGAGCAAGGCGTGACCTGCCCCTCCCAAACACTCTGGCATCCCAAAATACCTGGAGACATCAATCCCTCCAGGGTCTGACACACCTACCTGAAAGGAGGCTGTAGCCAGGTGGGGGTTGATCTCTGCTCCCGGGCAGCCAGTGACGGGATGGGAGGACATGACCTCAAACTGCACCAGGGGAGTTTTAGATTGGATGTTAGAAAAAATTTCTTCACTGAAAGGGTAGGCAGGCATTGGAACAGGATATCTTGGGAACTGATGGAACTGCCATCCCTGGAAGCATTCGAAAAAAAATTATGTCTTTTGGTATCCTTGCAGTGAGACACCAATAGAATTAGCAGCATTTACACATTTTCATAGTGACTTCTTTTCTTGCCCAAGATTGCAATAAGCTCAAAATAAGACATTACTGTGAATTTCTTCTCATTAGATTATTTTTTATTTTTTCAATAGGACTCAGAAATGGTAGCATTCACATTAACCCATTCTAATTAACAGATATAAAAATGTTAATATTGTGATATTCTTTAAGTGTCAAAATAAAATTCTAAACCCCATTTTTCTTTTAGCATGAAATTAAAGCATCTTGTAACACCTCTAGAAAACCTGAGCCATTTTGGCAGCAATTAGAGATAGCAATAAGATATGGCTGGGGGGAGGGAATTCCCCTTTAAAGTAAAAGAATGCATTATTTGTACTTTCTGAGAAACTAGAATAGGAACAAATATATGCTTTTAAGTCCATTGAACTCTACTGAGAACTTACAAAGCTCATATATGACTATATACAGAATATATTTCTATACTGCTAATGACATTCCAGTCTCCTAACTACATAATTAGTACATTCTACAAGGGTAGCCTTTGGTCTTGCAACATGTCCAGGAGATCAATAAAAAATAATTCCGTTAAATGGGACAAAAATAAGACTGGCTCTTAAACATATATAAAATGTGGAATATTAATTTAGCAGGTTGATATAGCAATGGACTTAAATCCAGAGTACAAATACAGGGTACACTTAGAAATTAGCAAAAATGGTGATATACAGTAGACTCACATGAAAAATGATTTTCATTACTGGTCTGTGTAATATGCTCACAGGAAGGCATTTGCATTCTCTTGACAAACTCAGAAGCAAACAGTTACACACTGCACTCAGCTGGTAATAACCAGTTTATTCATTCATCAGATACAAATGGCTGATGTGCTCAGCTAAGAAAGTTCCATTAAAAAAAAGCTAATACTTTCATCCCAGAGTACTGAAGGAACTAGTGGATGCTGTGGTGGCACACTCTGTACTTAGCATTGGTGAGGCCACACCTCGAGTCCTGTGTCCAGTTCTGGGCCTCTCACTACAAGACAGGCATTGAGATGCTGGAGCATGTCCAGAGAAGGGCAACGGAGCCCGTGAAGGGTCTGGAGCACAAGTCCTATAAGAAACAGTAGCTGAGGCAGCTGGTGGTGCTTAACTTGGAGAAAAGGATGCTCAGGACTGACCTTATCACTCTTTACAGCTACCTGAAAGGAGGGTGGATCCAGGTGGGAGTTGGTCTCTTTTCCCAGGCAACCACCAATAGCATAAGAGGACATGGCCTCAAGCTGTACCAGGGAAAGTTCACGTAGGAAATCAGGAGGAATTTCTTCACTGAAAGGGTGGTTAGGCATTGGAACCAGATGCCTGTGGAGGTAGTGGAGTCTCCAGACCTGAAAGTGTTTAAAACATGACTGGATATGACAGTGCTATGGTTTAGTTGACTTGGTGGCAATTGGTCAGAGTTGGACTTAATTATTCTAGAATTTTATGACATCTCTTGACCATCTACCAAAAGTCTTGGGAGTCTGGGGAGGTCCCTGCTGACTGTAAGCTACAATCCACAAAAATGGCTTGAGGAAAGACCCAAAGAACTGCAGACCTGTGAGTCTAACTTCAGTTCTTGAAAAATTATGTAGAAGGTTATACTGGATACTATTGAAAGGTGTTTAAAGAACAATGCAATCATCAGACGCAGTCAACATATGTTCAGAAAGGCAAAGTTCTATTTAACCAAAATCTGATGTTTTTCTATGATAAGGTCATCCACCTTGTGGATGAAGGGAAAGTGCTGGATGTAGTTTTTCTGGGTTTTAGTTAGGCTTTTGATCCACAACATCCTTCTGAACAAGTTGTTCAATCGTGGAATGAGCAGGTTAATGATGCTGGGTGAAGAGCTGGCTGAAGAGCAGTGCTCAAAGGGTTGTAGTGAATGGGACTACACCTGGCTGGTGTCCAGCCAACAGCAGCGTTCCTCAGAGCTCAATTCTAGAACCAGTTCTGTTCCATATATTTATTTAGAGTCTAGATGAAGGAATTGAATGTAGTATTAACAAACTTGCTGTTGATACCAAACTGGCAGGTGCTGTTGACTCTCTTGGGGTTGAGAGGTCTTGCAGAGGGATGTAGTTTGGAGCATTGGTCAATAATTAATGGTGTGACATTTAACAAGTAGAAGTGCCTTATCCTGCACCTGTGACAGAGTGACTAAGTACACAAGTACAGACTGGGAGAGGAGTGGCTGGAGATCAGCCCTGCAGAAGAGGATCTGGGGGAGCTGGTCGGCAGCAGGCTCACTGTGAGTCAGCAGTGTGCCCGGGAAGCCAAGAGGACAAACTGCATCTGGGGTGCAGCAAACATGGCACAGCCATGTCAGGAGGGATGGTGATCCTGCTGCATTCAGCATTGTGCCACCTCACCTTGTGAGCTGTGTGCAGTGATGGCCCCACAAACTAAGAAGGATGGGGCCTTCACACGTGTGTGAATGTGTTCAGAGGAGTGACTGGTGAAAGGGTTGCAAGGAGACGTGGAGAGGGAGGTGCTGAACTCTTCTCTGTGGAATCCAGTAACAATATCTAGGAGTGGTTCAAAACTGCACCAGGGGATGTTTAAACTGGACATTAAGAACCAGTTCTTTACCGAGAGGGTGGTCAGACACTGAAACAGATTTCCTGGAGAGGTGGTCAATACTTCAGATTTGTCAGAGTTTAAGGCATTTGGACAATGTTTTTAATAACATGCTTTAACCTGGTCAGTCCTGAATTGGTCAGGCATTTGGGCTAGATGGTTGCTGTGAGTCCCTTCCTACTGAAGGAGTTCTGTTGTGTTGTGTTGTGTTGTGCTGTGTAGTGTCATGTTGTGTTGTGTTGTGTTGTGTTCTATTCTACTCTCTTCTATTCTTTTCTCTTCTATTCTATTCTATTCTATTCTGTTCTGTTCTGTTCTGTTCTGTTCTGTTCTGTTCTGCTCTGTTCTGTTCTGTTCTGTTTTTTGTTCTGTTCTGTTCTATTCTATTCTATTCCTAATTCTAATTCTAATTCTATTCTATTCTACTGTTTATCCAGAACAAATCCTCCAGTNATCCTCCAGTCCCCTTTGATTCTTTGTAATGCTGTGCTTATTCACACTCTGCAGCCTTCCCAAAATTTTACGAGAACCTCACCCTTGCCCACCTCCTCTGCAGCCTTCTTGCACGGTAAGTGAGACAGTGCATGGAGGACTTGTTTCAAGATACATGTTTATCCAGAAAATCTAGTTTCCCCACTCATTTCTGTGGTGCTTCACTCTTATGTGACTTCATTGTTTATGCAGTTCCTCAGGGTCATGGGGGCAATATGTTGATCTGCTCTTCAAATTGTAATCGTAAGGATATCAACAGGAGAAATAACTACGTGCTCTGCAGAGAAGAGGTGGCTCTTGTCAGTGAACCTACCTCCCACCTTACTGTTGTTATCCCCAGCAGTGACCTTTACCTTTTAGCTGTATGCTTTCACCTTTTGTTTGTCAGACACCTCACATTGTAACCATCAACAAAACCAGAAAGGGACCAATGTAGTGCTGTTCCCTTAAGAAAGGAAGAAAAAAGACAAATGCTAGAACACCACAGTCTTGTACCAACTTTACTGCTCTCCATTTCCCCAACTCCTGTCACTGATAACCTGATTTGATTTTTGGAAAAGCTCTCTCACCTCTGTACTCACTAATCTCCAATTTTCAATCCTTTTAATTCTTTCTCTAGATTCCTTGGAGATGAGCCTCTGTATTTTCTTGTCTCAGTCTGTGTCACTTTACTGTCAGGACAGACTCACACACAAGCAACAAAGCAGAAGAAGAAAAGTAAAGTAAAGGGTTTTTTAATTTATATCCAGCTACATACTTATATCTTTTTCTACAAGGCAGTGCCACGGCTGCGGTTTGCTCACTGGTTTATTGCTGCACCTGGCAATTGCTTCTTGGTCCCTTGCTACATCTGGCAGCTGCTCATCGGCTTCTTGCGTCATGTGTTCATGCGAGTTTTCGGCTTCTGGTTCCGGGGTCTGCATCCTGCTTGTTTTGCTTTCTCAGTTTCAACTTCCTGCAATCTTTGGCTTCCGTGGCCTGCATCCTGCTTGCTCTTCAAGGATACACTGTGACTGGCTCACTCTCGGGACAGAGATCTGAGAGGCTTACGGACCAGCCGTTCATCCCCACAAGTTTGCATTGTACAACCTTACACTTTTCGCTTCTTTGCTAAAATCATGAAAATCTGTGTTCACTTCTTCTTGATCTAGTTACATACATGTATTTCTTAGCTTTGACTCTAGTAGGTTTTGTAGGGTACAGAGGAAAATTTAATCAGAGATAGAAACAGGTCTCAATAAAACATCAGACCATTATTTTCAACTTCTTACTTTTACCTTTCAAAGCAACAATCACTGTTTTTGGCTACTAAAACAAGAAAATCTGAGAGCAATTTTAGAAAAGCAGCTTTTCTTTTTTCTCTAAGTAAAAATCAGACACCAAATTCATATAGTTGACTGTCAGTTGACTGTGAAGTGATAGCTTATGTTGCTCATGATTAACCTTTTATAAAAAATTGTAATTGCCACGTTGCTCATCAATAAAACATATTATTGCACTCAACAGTGATAGAAGTAGTAATTTACTGTCCATTTTTGTGGTAGGGGATTTCAATATCAAGAACACTTACACTGCACATCACAGCTGCCTCAGTGAAGTTTACCCAGGGGAGTAAGTGAATCATCATAACTGCTTGTTGTCCAAATGCTGTCAGGCATCTCTTGCTGTAGACTTCCACTACAATTTAACTCATATCATGAGCTCCAGACAGAGTAGAAAGTTTGAAGTAATTTGCTTTTCAACAGACTTTCTTTCTTCCTCTCATGGATGATGTCCTAAACCCACTGGATGTTCCCTGTATCAAAGATTTTAGAGCTTAATACACATAGCAGAATTTAGGAAGCTACCTCTCTGCTAATTTAAAAACCAATATATTTTTGTCTGATGCCAGATTTACACACCAGGAGAGATTTTAACCTTGACCTGTTCATGTCCATTTCAGGAGGGGGCTAATTAAAGATTAGCCTGTAAGTTGGTTTTCTGCAAGCATCTACGCCATCTCTTTTGCTTGATGTACAGCTACAAGAGCTAAGCAAGTATGATTTTATTCAGATAGAAGAATGAATCTGACAGCCTAGATTGATAAACCTCTTAGATAACCCATTCAGCTTTTAAAAAATAGATTTAGTGAAGGCATGAAAACTGGTTAATTAATGAAATTACTATGCTGAGGATGAGAATAAATTCAAGTGTTTCTGAAAGCATGTTATTGTTCACAAAATTGTATTTATCCTGCTAACCATAGTATGTTGGAAATCCAAGCAAGTGTGACTTATCTTTTAAAGTTAAAACAGTGTATTTCAGGCTGCAAAGTGAAATCAACAAAACCAAAAAGGAATGTAATTTTCTCTAAACTTCCTAAAACATTAGACAATAATGGGTCTAGTGCAAGAAGCCTTGATGGTTCCTTCTTAACAGTGATTGCTCAAAGAACTTTAGAATTTTCATGCAAAGAGATTTTCTCAGAAACCTGAAAATTCTCATAGTGTTCTTCTGACTCCTAAAAGACAGGATACCATCTAGGCGAAGGTACCATTTTAGCATGGTTGCATTTCTGGCTGCCTTGCAGGCAGCCAACATCTCTGAACAAAATACTGATTACCTGTGAAGCCAATAGTGGGACTACCTCTGCCTTCTACAACACCAGGATTTTGATCATCTTTCACAGTTTTCTGTTTGTGAAAGGCATGGTGATGCCAACATTATCACAGCTGCAGAAGGGTCCGGTTTTGGCAAGACCAACTTATAACCACCCTTGCAGTAATATCTAAACCCTGTACCTTTAGGCCTACAGTACCCTGAAAGGGCTGTATGCCTCTCCCAAACACATGTCATGTGGCCTGTGAAACTCAAATGTAGTTAACCACATTGAGTTTATGTAGACACTATTTTCTGGATATCTAATTTCACAATGTTCCTATTAAAAATATGTGTCTTAAAAGGGGGAATGTAGTGTTTGTATAACAGGATAAGGTTGAATAAAACAAGATGACTAACCACTAAATCATAACAAATCACAATGTAAATGAAGCAGAAGTGCTGAAAAAAGGTATGTACATACACAGTGTCTACTCAGTAATTTCCTCAAGAAAAAGAGAAAACGTCCTTTTCCAAATGCATTTAAAATGGAATTAATGGGCAGAGTGTACAACTGGACTCCATATGCAGGTAAGAATGATATATGCCTTGTCTACTTTTATTTGTCCAGGTTTTAAAAAAAGTTTTTTTTTTCAAGTAGTATTAGGTGAGCTTTTCAAATTATGTTTCACACTTCTGTTGTAGTTGGAAAAAAGAAGCTGTTCATAGGAACAGTGAAAGAAGAAAAAAAGTGAACCCTTAGTCCTAGTAAAAAATGAGATCCTTAGAAATGGTTTTAAAATAATAAAAGTATTATTCTAAAAATATTCATATGAAATGAATACCACTATATCTATGAGACATTTTAAAGGACTAGTAAATATTTCACTGCTTGACTAGAATCCACAAATTACTTTCTTTTTGCTCTTAATTTTGGGTTTAAATAAAGTTATTAATAAAGGTCAACTTTATTTTGATGGTCTACATCTGCGTGGGTTTTACTTTCTGTCCTAATTTTGAGGCATGTTTTTCTGCCAGAAAATGCTTTTTCATCTTAATTCTTTCAACCAGGAAGAAATAAGGAGTCATTATCAACAAACCATATGTGCAATTAAAGGCAGATAGTGAAAGTTCAGCAGTTTGTTGCTTCTTAGATCCAATGTGACTTTGTTTTTCTGATACAAATGTGTCCTACATATAAAAACATAAACAAGAGAATCCAATATAAATGCTCGAGTACTAAGCAGGATTGAATGACTATTGGGAAATATTCCTATGACATTTTCAGTCTGGGAAAAAAACTGCAAACTGAAAGTGATATATAAGAGTGAGAATATTCAGGTTGTTCTGTAGTTGAAGTAAATGATGACAAGAACATCAGCATTGCAGTTCCTTCACTGCTGCCTCTTTACTTTCTTAGCTGAGATTTATATGCAGTTTAGTGGGAGGGGGTTTAAGGATACTTTAGATATATTTTTCATTTAAGCATTTAATGTACTTGTTTTTGGTGATCTCACAATATCTGAGTTTCCCAGTTTTGACAAGTCTGGAAAAATCAGACATCTCTCTTCTATTAAAGTAATCTTGTTGTCCAATTATCTAATACCTGCTTTCTGGCTCATCATAGTTTAATAATGTGCAGTTGAAGCAGTAAAACTTTCTGGTCTCTTTTTTTATTCTTTTCCCATCAAATTGGATACAAATGCTTCAAGTGAAATATTGCTACACAATTCTCTGCTGTAAAATGTGAGTAAATCCAGCGAATGATTCCTCTCAACTCTTGCTAACCTTTCTTTTCAGTTTTCAAATTCTTTAAGAAATTATCAGCACCTTAATAATAAAAAAGTGCATGAGAGAACTTGTAAAAGTCTAAGTCAAACTGAGAGAGTCCTCAGAATTTCTGAACCCGAATCCAGTGCTCTGGTGCATACCACACAGAGTTGCTTCTTACTAAATGCTTAGCCCCAATGTCTCTCTGCTGTTTTTATAATGAAGCTGTTGCATACAGAAAACCCAGAAGACCTCTCTTTGACTCTAAAGTACTCTTGGGGAAAAAGTCTGAATAAAGAAAACGAATCTGGTAACAGATTAAGAAAAACAGCAAAGTTAGAATGTTCTTAAAAAACTAAAACCTTCAGTGGAACAGCTATGTTTATGACTCACTGTATTTTACTCCTTGTCTCTCTAGAGCTTTTTTGTGTTTGAAACTCCTCCTGAACTTGCTTTGCTGAATGGTGAGACTGTGCACTTGAGAGACCTCTCTAGGGGAATAGGAAGCTCAAGAAGGTATGGAGGTGCTAGTTACATGTTTGGTGGACACTGAAGAAGGCTGCTGAGAAGATGACACTGGTGATGTTTAACAGCTACCTCTGCAAAGAAGACTCAAGTGCGAGCACTCTGCTTCAGTTTGCAGAACTCACAGGGGAGCACCCTTCAGAGGTCAGGCAATGAAGACAGAGAAAAGACCCAAGGGCGGTGTAGGTAAGGCAGTAGGCCTTGGGGACTGTAGATGTCTTGGCTCTTGCCTGCTTGAGGTGTTCATTAACCATGGTACAGGTTGCACTGGACAGCTTGAGAAACAGGACTGAGACAGAAGTGAATAGTTTCCAGGAGGTCAGTAGTAAAGAGCTGTCAAGGGACAGAGAGGAAAAGGAGGAAGGGAGAAAGTGCAAGAGATTTGGAGATGAGAGCAGTTCTTGGTGACCCTACCTGGTACTACCTCTGGGAGAGCACTCGTGGGTGCCTGGACTTGGTGTGACATAGAGAGCAAACACACTGGGGTCTAAAGAGCAGCATCCCTGGATGCACTGCTGAAAAGCAGAAATGCAGTGAGATTGGCAACAGGTTTAGCCTGTGGTTATACAGGTAGGGAGCAGATGTGCCATGAACTAAAAAGTTTGTGTTAGTAATTTTCGCTCTTAACCTACAGTAAATTTATTCCTGAATTCACTTGTTTTTTTCATTTGTGGTGCAAATCAAGACAGACATTCTGCACCCTCCTGTTCAAGGAAGCAACAAATAGCTGTGATCTCACTTTCCAGCATGTGTCTCAGTCCCAGCCACAAGAAATGAGGCAGTAGAAGGAGGAAATATTTTCATGCCAGTCAGTATATCACAGCCTTGTCCTCTGCTCCTATGCAGTGAACTGTGCTACTCCTTTCTAGGCTTAAATGGCACCTGGGTCTCAGGTGCATACATTTAGGTTTACAGGTGCATGCAATTAACAATAATTGTTTGATGTAAACAGGTGATGTGCTCTGCTGACATCTCACTGGGACTCACCTGCTTCACTTTCAGCCTTCCTGCTCAAAAGATGCTTTTTCTAAATTCACTGAATGCACTAAAATTTATATAAGCCCCATAAGCACTACCTATGCCAGTATATGCCCTTCACTGTAGGAGACTGGACTATAGTACTGTGGCTAGGTATATTCACATATATATACATAATCATATTATTAATGTGTGTACAACTGTTCTGCTTCTGAGTGGCAGAATTTAGGGTACATTATGCTTAATATTAGTTTCCCACTGTGTGATGGTGAATGAAGAAATGTAATGCAGCTCATAATTACATGCAAATATAGGTATCCTTGGATACTGCTGACACAAATAGCTGTTGGGATAATGAGAAAAGGAAGATACTGAGCTCAACATTGACTTAAATTGTGACTGAAATACCAGCAGTGTATCTAATGAATTGGTCTGCCATTTCTTTATTGCTGGGGCCAGAACTATACTCACAGTCATATGGCCAAATCCAATTAAATCCCCATGATTAATTTTCTGTTTGTAGAAGGTGAGAAACTGTCAGTGTAAAAAATGGATGTGTTCTACCTTGCCACATGGCACAAAATCCTTGACAGGATTGCCTCTCAAACAGAGGGGAGAGGGGCTCTCACTGAAACACCTCACAGGAGCTGGAAACAAGTTTTACATCTGCCCTCCTATATGTCTGCATGTGCTGCATTCATTCAAAATAGTAATATCTTATGACAGAGTTTCTAAAATCATTCATTTATAGTCCAACACAGCAACTCTCTTTCACTTTCTTTAGATTCTGACTGGCCTATTCCTACTTCAGAATGGTCTAGAATCTGGACTACTTTTAAATTTATTTGTTGATTTTTCTCCAGTGGCAACATACCTTCTGTTCTAGTTCCAAGATGGATGCTACAGAATTAGACAAATAGAAGAGACCAAAATTACTGGCTAAAATAGTCAGACTAAAAGCAGTCCCTTCTTTGATTAGTCAAGTAGAGAAAGAAGCTATATAATTTAAAACTTGCAAGATGAATTCACTTTCTTTGACGTATCCAGGGTGCAACAATCCATCAGATCCCTGTTTTAATAGAGCTGGGAGAGTATCAGAGACAAAATAAATTACTAGACATATTCTAAGGGTTCTTCTCTCCTGTGAGAGAGCAGGTAACAGCTTTTCTGAAGCAGTCCTTGCCTTTAAGGAGGCACAAATTATATTATTCTACCTTAGAATAAGCTGCAAGTTTAGTTAAGGTAGATCTTCAACTCATTGATCTTAGATATCTCTACATTTTATGATCTTTCTGCAATGCCTTATCATCTGCGAAGTGGAGATAGTAGGTGTGAAAGGGTTGGTGTTAACTACGTCTTAGTTTTTTCTGCAAACCTGCTCACGTGCCAGGTCTTTATGTGGAAAGCATGACAAGGTAAAAACTTGCCAACTTTAACACACGATGAAAGACTCTCAGCAATTAATATCGTTATGCTCATCAAAGAAAACTCTGGAGAAGAGCCCAAGTCTCATCATAGTATTGAATCCTCTCTCAAAACAGATGTTAAATATTTTCCTCCATCATTTTCTTAATGCAAGTCTGATAAGCTTCTCCTCATGAGCCATGCTGCTTGGAATTACCCAAAGATGACAGAAAACAACTTTTTTTGAGGTTCAGGAAGTTGATAGCTTGATCCTTTTATGGCATTATGTTGATTCATACCAGCTGGGGAACTGACACAGGGTAAGATTGGGTTTTTTCCATTCCTCCTCCTTGTTGCTCTATATAGAGTGTGTAGCATAACCTACTGTGAGGGAACTGGCAGGATGCCTAGTAGCAGCAATTAGAACCAGCAAGTCTCATCTTTCCTGCTGGCTTTTTTAACTCTACTGCATGAGAAGGGATCTTGCACTTCCTAACTATCTTGAATGCTTGTTGTGGTGACATCAAATTATTCTTTAGCGCTATTAGCCCTGAATTTGGACAAGATGAAGGATTAAAGGGGAAAATGGAAGTGTATTGGAGTATAAAATAATTTGAGTCTATATAAGTATGTGAGAATATTTTTATCTACCTTGTGCTAGAGGTTTGAACGATTAATGTTGTGTGGAATCAATTACTAAGAAGTCGTCCAGGCTTTCTACATGTTAAGACCCCATACATGGGCCTACATATAAATCCAGCACAGAGTCTGTATAAAATGGAAACTTGTGAACCCTGTTCTGTAACCTGGGAGAACATTCATATAGACATTTTATGACAGAAATAGTTAGGAGTGTCTACTTTTCTTCCAGGAAAAAAAAAAAGTCTGTGGTAGTATAAAGGCTCTGAAAAACCTTGAGGGAGCTTTTTGATTCTGCATTTTGCTGAGCAATAAAAGGCTCGCCTTGATGTCGATTAGATTCTGCTGCAACCCATGCCAGTTCACAGTGCTGTCAGATGAACAGATCATCAAAGTGCAGGCTTCGGTGATGGATGCTTTTAGTTTCTCTTCCTTGATGTGATGGTAGATTTGTATCTTTACTGATAGTCATTGGTAGGTATCTATCTTTAGGGTTATGTATGCTGTTAGTGTTGTAAGCAAATGAATAGGCACTGACCTGAGGTCTATGTAACTGAACAAAGCATGAGATGCCACAGGACATGATGATGAAAAGCTGCTGGCTGTGGTGATAACAGTCAGAAGATGACAAGAGTTACCAAGGGTACTATGAGATGGCTGGATTTTGCAGATGGTTAAGGGGAATTGTGGGACTGATTACCAAACTTCAAAGAGGTAGCTGAGGGGATCTTCCAGGGAGTGCAATCTTACAGGGCAGCACTGCTAAATCATGTCAATTGGACCATGTAAGATCAAGGTGAACTAGGTAATGGCATCAGAAGTACCATATTTGGGTATGGAGATAGCAAAACTGGGACCAAAAGTGAAAAAGTAATTACAGACAGGCAATTTGGAAGGGAACTGGGAGGTCAAAGACAGGTACAACATTACCAAAAGGAAGATCAAGAAATAGGGAAAGAAATAATAGTGTATGGAAATGCTGCAGATGGTGTGGTCTCAATATTCCTCTCAAGCAGTCTTCTGCGTCATCGCTGCAGACTAAATGAGAACCACAAACCCAAGTCACTGTGTTGAACCCGGTATAGAGATCCCACCTCACTGGCTTGCAGAGTAATGAGGACAAGGCTGGCTGCTTCCCCGGAGAACTACTGGAGAGACCAGCCAAGCATCCAGGTGTGCTGGTGCAGGGGCTGCCTGCAGCACTGACTGTGCTGCAGCATCCTTTGTAAGTGGGGGAATAATGAAATGACACAACCAAGAAAAGGAAGGATTTTGATGGGGAGCAGTAGGGAAGAGAGGTTTGTTATTGAAAGGAAATAGATGAAGATATTGAAGGGGCTTAAGAATTAAAAAAATTGCATAAGAATTGAAAAAAGTACAATGATTCTGCAAACACATGTACACAGACAGTTTAAGACTCAACTGGCCACTGACCAAATTTTGGAGAGGGGTGTCTGGTTTGTTCTGCTTTCTGGAAGTTGCATCTCTTGAAGTGTCTTTGGTTTAGTGGCTGCATGATTTTATTCCCTTGCTGATATTGTCTCCTAGCAGCTTGCTTTTAGCACTGATTGCTGCAGAGCAATCACAGAGCAATCATTGTTATTAACTGTTAGAGGCATAAATAAAGCACGATGGATGAATTAGCTGAAGAGTCATAAACAGTGTACTGTCCTGCAGGTTTTAAATGTTTGCTGATCTTTGGTTCAGTCAGACACATATCATATATATAGGTACATATGATTGAAAATTTGCACATACTTTATTTTTTTAAGGAAGTAAAGGCTGACAGTACATCTTAGAGGAAAAAATTTCTTTTTTGGTTTTCTGTGAATGAAATATTTGCTCACATTTCCTGTTGTTTCTGCTTACTTTTCAGTTAGATATATTTAACTATTGATTAAATTTTCTACTCTATACCTTTTACTAACTGTCATTTAGATATTCATAATTGGAATATTCATATACAGTCTAATTATTTTTCTCTCCTATTTTTAAGATATTGAGGACCCACTTGTGTGCCTTTACGGCATCGTAAAATAATAGATGATTTTCAGACTGGTCTAGCTGATAAAACAAAGGCCCTTTGAACTGGAAATTGCACACCTTGCTCTGAATGCAGCCAAATGGATGAAGTGAGCGAATTCCCTGGCACTTCTTCTGAAAGCCCTCCCTTCTGTTAATTGGAGTATTGTGTTTACATTTCTATCTGTCTTCACATAAGAACCTAATTAATTGTTAATTGCATACAGAGAGAGGCCCAAGAGAAGCATAAGTGTGTATAATAACAGCTTTCAGATTTGAAGGGGCAAGAGCGAGTTTGGGAGACAATCTTTAGCAAGCAACAACAAGAAGCAGTGATAGTAATTATTATAATCTCGTACAAGATATCCAAGAAAACAAAGCCATTTAAATTTTTATTCTATCAGTTTTACCAATAAAACTGGGGGGGAACCCCCCACAACCCAGAACAACCAAAATGAAAAAAGTCAGACATTTCTTTAGTAAGCAGAGATTTTGCAGAGCCTCGTTTCCTCTGGCACCATCTCTTATGTGTTCTAGTTAGGTAATATAATTGAACACATTATAACAATGTCAACCTTCTGTTGAAAATAATTACCTGAATCTTTTCTGCCATTTGACAGAAACTTGCAGCATTTTCTCTGAGGTCTACCCCTCTCTATCAAATGTGATGGAAATTCACCAGTGAGTTTGAAACTTTCAGAGAAAGGTGAGAGAAAGGGTGAAAACTAGAACCAACTACTCAATCAAATTAGTCTCATTTACTTTGGAAAGTACATTTTATGATGCTTCTCCTAATTGCTACAATAATTGCTAGTAGGAGGCTTGAACATGGCTGCACAATTGCTGCTATATAGCATTTCAGGGCGCTGCTGAAAAAATATTCTAGTACTGCATATAATGCCAGTTATCTTGCTTTTGGTTCTCTAGCCCACCTATCTAAATGTCAGGGACTGACTGCTCTTTCATTTCTATTACTCTCTCAGGGATTGTGGGGAAAATCACTGAAGCTGGAGCTTTATCAATTATTGGCTCTGAAACTAACATCTATGCAGAAGAGAATTTACACTAACCTGCTTATTTAATCATGACATGAGCAGCCTTCTTTCATTTCAGAGGCTACTCCGTGGGCTGTGCATACTGTGAATTGCAGCGTTCTGAGAATCGGTGTGAATAAAATACTTCTCTACATACCTGGCATCTGAGATTACAACATAAAGAAAAAGAGGATTTCTGGTCTTGGAAATTTTGTTCAGGCCTCAGAAACTGAAGCTGTTTGAGCTCCACTTCATAGGAAGTCATTTATTCCACTGTCAAACTACATTCTGTAGAGAAAAAGTTTTGTTTTAGGAACAGCCTCTTCTTTACATAACGTTAAGCAGTAAGTAGTCACACTAAGTGACTTTTTCTCTTAGATAGAAATGTTAGCAAATAACTGTGCAAGATTCTGCTTCAGAAGGTCAGTCTATATTCATGACTCATTCTGTATGCACTCCCTTACTCCTTGGAGCCAGTGAGCTGCTAGTAGCACGAGCTCTGAGCCTGTGTGATAAAGATTCCTGCCCTCTTCATCTGTGAGCCTCTTGTTCAACAAAACTCTCAGTGGGCTTTCAGTGAAATCAATCTTATATTTTATGCCTATGTTTCCTATCAGAAATATCTCACTTTTTTTTTTCTTTTTTCTTTTTTTTTATCCTTTTTTTTCTTTTCTTTTCTCTCTTTTTTTTTTTTTTTTTCAGTAAGCATACAGAAGTGGAAAAAAAAGCACCTCTTCATAATTTTGCTGGGTTCATTCACTCCTTCCAGAGTCTTCCTTTATCGTCTAAGCATACTGCAGAGCTCTCAAGCAGGGACGTAAGGGAGGTCAGCTTTCTCTACCAGGGCTTGAATAGCCTACCCTGTGCACAAGAGGCCTTACAATCCATTACCACTTAACTCATTTAGTCAAAACAGCTTGGCAAAATGACTGTCAGGCTCTAATACCAGCTGTGAACACACAGAAGGCAGAAAGCAGAGCAAAATATTACTAAACAAACAATGTTTTACATGATAATTTTAAGGGAGATCAAGCAAAAAGCATAGAACTCTGGGCTACTCCAATCATTTGGTCAGAGTCTGGATTAATTTTTGCAAATTGTTGCTGGGGGCATGGTGTGTCAGAATTTAAAGTTCATAAGCGGATTCATTTGTTCATGGGATAGGTCAAGTGGCCCAATTTATCTAGAGTAGCTTTATTTTACTGTTTTAATTTCTTTCTTTTTTTTTTTTTTTTAACAAAGGAGATCATCTCATGAGACACTGAAATCAGCAGAAGTCTTCTTTATATTTTCTCATCATAAACAATTTTATTTGAAGAAAATAATTGCTACCTGATTGCTATCTGCATTATTGCTGATACTGCACTTCAGACCTAACCCAGCAACGATGCTGGGGGAAATATCTCAACTTTAATTATTTACGGTGAAGCCTTTTTTTGTTCAAACAGTGAGCTATGGGTGGTATTTTTTCCAGTAAGAAAACTATTTTATGAAGAAATTACTATCATTAATTCTTACAGGTGAAGAGAGAAAGCATGGGATATTCGCTGCTATAGTAAATTTGTAATCTGAGACCCTGACCCAAAGCTCATTAAAATTGAAAGGAAAACTCACACTTCTCCAAAGGAAGCAGGACTAGCTCGCTAGCATAGGAGCAAACAATTTTTTCTTGACCAATCTCTTCAACTGGAAAAATCTAACTTGAGAATTGCCAAATCAGTACAGAATTTGATGAATCTTTTTTAACAAGATAAGAAAATAAAAGAAATATTTAAAAAAACCCCCTAAAATTAACGACCTTCCCTTTCTCCCCCAGATTTTTTTTCCCTTTAAAATAGCCCTCCTTATTTTAAGAGGAGTATATCCATACCCTTATTTTAAATTTCTCAGTTTGTGATCTTATTTTGAATTCAGCTGTCTGAATACACTTATATAAAAGTTTTTGTTTTAATGATGGAGGTGAGTATTCCATATTTGGTTGATACAAAATCAATCTTAGATTTTTTTACCCTTGGTTCAAAATAAAAATTACTTATTTTCTTGTACCTAAGGAAAAAGGACCAAGAAAAAACCACTAAAATTGTTAGAGGAGGTAATATTTGGAGTTATGTTCCTGTGATGGACAACTGACTTCTAGGCTACAATAAACAAAACCTAGAAGAATCAAGTCAGAAAACATACTTGCAAAGAACTTCAGTTATGCCTGATAGGAGCAAATCCCAAGGTATGGACACATAGGACATGTTTTAGCTAATCCTGAAATTCAGATTTGACTGCTTGCTACTACTGCAACACAGTAACACAGTGGTGAAAACTTCACAAAACCTGAAGGAATGAATTACCAGAAATTTTAATTATTTTTTTAAAAATCAGAATGAAATGTAAAAAAATCTTCATGTTTTATGTTTATGGTCAGATATTGACAATAAGGAGAGAGATTAATGAGCAGCAGAGATTATTAAAGATAATAAGCCTGGAAAGCCTGTTCTGCCATCTGTTATTTCACCCAAGTTTTTTGGATACATTTAACTCACTGGACACACGCGTATATGATGCAAATGAGTCTCACTGTGAGACTTATTTAAAAAACCACTTTGTAAAATTGAAATTGAACAAAGAAATAAAGTTCATTAAAGATCTCATCTGTGTACCAGTCTTGTTATTAAGTGAAACAATAAGTTTAATTTTTTTTAATTTACGAAACCATTTTGGGATAATCAGAAAATTGAACCTTGCATACCACACTGCCATATGTACAATTTAATATAATTAGATGTCCAATATCTGAGATTCCCATGAAGAAGAATAGCTGTGAGTCTTATTCTGTCTTGAAACTGAAAATCCCATGATTGTGTTTTCATTACTTATACTAACCACTTGACTTTCTCTGTCTCTTCTCCTGGTCCTTTTGCACCCCAGCAAAATTTTGGATGCGTGTGGCAATTTGTGTTGGTTGTTGTATGAATGCAAGATATATTAAAAAGATGCAAAGTCTGGGAATATCTGCCAGATTTGTTTGTACTGTTTCAGAGAACAGGGAACTGAGTGGTGGGAGCTCTCTCTATTCTGCTTAATGACATAATCTTAGTGGAAGTATTTGTCTATGGATTCTAAATGTGAAAAAGGTTGTTAAATTCAAAACAATTTCTGTACAACATGAAAAAGAGTGGCATGATAAAGAAATAAAGTAAAAACTGCCACCAGGTTCAACTATCATAAACATTTGTTTTAGGAGGTTGTACATCACAGTAAATTATACTTACAAAATAGTGCAGTTCTGCTGAAGTCAGTGTAGTCACTGATCCACATTAGATGAAGAGCTGAACTGGATATGTAACATTTCATTGCCTAATACTACAGGAAACAGCTATGCTTTTCTTTTTATTGAGCGTTTTTAGGTTTCATCCTTTTCTTCAAGCTACCCTGGGATGTGAATTCAGCCAGTGACAATTTGATTTCCCTAGATCTGCCACTCATCTCCTCATTTTAAGATTACTACCCAGACCTGTGTGGGAGAGTGAGGAAAACTGTGGGTTTTATTGAATATGGACACCTTCCTGCTTCATGTTCACCTTGCCACATCTGCCTCTGCAGATAGCTGTGTGGATTCCTGCTTCTTCAGTCTGACCCTTTTTGCCTGAAATAGGCAGATTGAGCTGTGACACAAAAGGAAACGCAATGCACAAAATAGGTAAGAATAAATACATAAAAAGAAAATTGTGCGCTGCAAAGATGTTTACATGGGAAACACCCTCTCCAGAAGCAAAATTCTGCATCTTGTGTATTGCCAACGGGGAGTCATGGTGGGAGGCAGATATTGCCAGGGGTGGATATGTCCGGCAGTGCCTGTTATTCAAATGAAAGTGGGGCATGTTTACCTGTCCTCCTCGTCTGCTCCCAAGTCAGAGGGTGTGCTGGAGGGCTGGAAGTAGTAGCCTTCATGACACCTACATCCAACTGAACTGCCAGGAGGTTTGAGCTGTTATGGCAACCCAGAAGATTTTGTAAACAAAGTGCTGTTCTGACTTGCAAGTAAGGATCTGTCACCTTTACCAAAAAGCATATCTTCTATCTCACCACAAACACGATGTTTTGCTTATTTTTCTGTCTTAGACTTTAATATCTTTACCCCATAACTGAATTTCCTATTGTATTATCTAAAAGGTTTTATTTTATCAGGAATGGAATATTTTTATAACAGGAAAACATTGAGGAACTATTTAATTACTTAATTGTGAGTTGCTTGAAAAAGATTGCAAATCCTCCTTATCCAAAACATTCTACTCTGTAGCAGTTCAGCACTAAGCTGTGTTTTACTGCAGTGCTGTGCTGCTTCGTGAAAGCTGTGGTCAGGTAGCCTGATGTGCTGACATTTTGCATGTTCCAAATTTCCAGTATGAACTGTGCCTCCTCAGGGGTCTGCAAGCTCTTCCCTGGACAAGGCACAGAATGCAAAATGGGAAGCAGGAGAGTCTGGCTCACAGTGATTAACATAATCAAACAAAAATGCAGGTCTCATCAGACACTGTGACACAACAGCCATAGGGATCTTTTTATTGAGCTGACCTGACACAAAAGATTGAGTATCAGTTCAAAAATCAAAGTGTTCTGCCCTTTTTGTAGTTTATTGTGCTTATAAGTTTCCTTCAAAGAGTTTGAAATGCACATTCATTTTTCCAGGATCATATCAAATGCTGAAATATTGGTAAAAATATAAGAGAGCTGAATAATCTTGATACTTTTCTTTTAATAGTGTCTGCCTTATTCGGTTGTTTGTATAGAGCTATAAGCCATCTGAGGGCAGTTGGTTTATTATTATTTGTCTAAAGAACAAAATGTGGTGAAAGTGTAAAAAACCCAACAAATTACATGCAAATTGTTGACAGACACACAGACACCACGTTCTGGAGGTTGTGAGGTTTGCCAGCTCCTGTAACATCCACAACAGTTTGGATTTAAACTCCCTCTGGAGATATCCCATCTGGTTCTGAAACACAGACAGTATTAATAGCAGCCAAGAGTGAAACTTTCCTTAAGATGCTATGATTAAAAGAGCAGAGGATGACTATTAGAGGAAAACAGTGTCACCTTGATGACAAATACAAAACAACATTTACAGTTTGGAAGGAAAACAAAAAATTAATTGAGTATTGCGTTTTGGTCCCCACAAGAAATCCACTGCTACTTTAACTAGATAATGCAGACTTTCAATAACGTGCTTTCAGTCATAAAATGCCTCATTCAAAGAGAAAAAGAAATCAATAACTCCAACTTCCTATGTGCTTTTACTTTACTATCTCTATTTAAATGCATATTTTGACTACACCGCTGCCAAAGAGTACCAATATAACATTCCTTATAGAGGGAATTGTGGAAAAAAATTGGAACCTTTTGAGTGTGTAGGAGATGGGAAGAGAGGGGAATGGACTCTTCTACCATTTTAAAAAGAAATTACATTCTCTAGTTACCAAAGTAAATGAGCTTTGCAGGAATAAAAGTGTGCTCTGTATCAGATTTTGACTTCGAAAATAGATTAAAATTGAACATGCACTGAAAATATAGGCCCTGGTATTAAGTAGTAGATGTCTCAGCTTTCACTGTGAGTTTGCATCTGTAAAGAACTGCAAAGGCTGTAAAAAGAATAACAATAATTACACTAAGTACAGATTAATTATTTTTTCAGTCTAGAAAGCTAATTCATTGCCTCACATGTCTCCTCAGTAATGTTAGTTATTTGTAATTTACTGGGTACTTCAGGAGTCCAGGACATGAAAAAGCATTAATAGCCCCTGAACTCCCAGACTTTATAAGCCTAGTAAAAGACAGTGGATGACAGCTTGCAAAAAAATACCCAGACAAGAATATAAAATAAATTTGGTATGGCAACATGTGATGAAATGGTCATCAGTGCTATTTATGAACATGTCCACCATTGTCACAGTTCTGGTAAATAAACTGAAGAAGACTTCAGGAAAGAACAGAGTAGTTTTGCATATTCTTATAGGGAATTGTAGTTTGGTACACAAGCACTGAATTTATATATGATGAAAATACCTACATAAGCACTGTATTGAATCAAACACCCTTTATTATGTATGGATTTTCTAACAAAGATCCTGTTCTCCAATATGGATTGTTTATACCCTTATTTCTTCACCCCTGTTCCATACCCAATTTTCTGTTAGAGGCTCTGTGGAGGAGTCTGCCTACCAGAGAAAGAAGGAAATTAGTGTAAGGCAAGTAATATTTGCTTGCTGATTGCAAAATATGACCTCTGTGACTAAGACTCAGACAAGCATAAGTACTGATGGGAAGGCAATTATTTACAGCTGAAGTGTGACTGGGGTACTCAGCAGACTTCAAAGTTGGTGCTTCCCTGGGATCTGTGCTATAAAGCCCTTCAGTACTCAGAAGATTCAAAAACACACAAGGACAAATCCCAGGCAGAGGAAATACCCAAGGAGCTTTATCAATTTCCACAAATTGTAAGTGTGCTCACTGTTATTTGCTAATGTGATTAAGTGTGCCAATGGTGAACTCTTCAGATCTTCAGAAGAGGTATTGGAGCTGAAACAGCAAGGACAAAATCCAGCACTGTGACCCAGAAAGTGAGACAAAATCAGTTTACCAAAAACCCCTAGCTGAAATGCAATGGTACTTTTTGTGCCCCGAGTCGGTCACAGGTGAGCTAGCCACTGTGAGGAGAGAGCAGAGGCCAGACACCTGGTGTGCTGGACCTTTCAGCAAGTGGTGGTCTGTAGCCCTGCATCCTCACTGTGGCACAGGTTTGTTTACCACACATCATCCTGCATTGCTCCGGTATACAGAGACATTTCAAGCACCTTAGCTTAGGACCTTGCCTGTGTGTTCATAAAGAATATAGCAAAGCAGCAGCAGACTCTTGGGTTCTGCTGTGAGGTGAGTCCTGCCTTGGTTATACCTCCCAAGTGGTAGCTTTTGACATTGCAGTCACTCTCCTCAGGGTTTTGGCAGACGAATCCCCAGCCTTGCCTCACCCTCTGGTGCTGCTGTGCCCCTGGGGGACATGGAGGTGCTGGGCACTGCATGAACGAGACACAAGCTAACCCATGATGTGGACGTTTTTGAGGGTGCTTTCTTGATGGCTGGGTTCCTTGAGGGTGCATATCTGCTCATAATCCTCAGACATTTCAGATAGTTGTCTAATGATTGGGTTTTAAAATTTTTCTTATTTTTTTATTTCTTTCTCTTTTATTTTATTAGATGATGTTTTGTCATAAGGGTTTTTTTTCTTTATTTCTGCTTTTTCATCCAGTCTTTCATTTGTCAGACCCTTACCCACTTTCCTCTCACATATTTCATTAGATTGCTTTAAAAATGGCATCCCAAAGAATTGATGCAGTCTGCATGTGCCAGTTTTTCAGATCACTGGTAGCTTCACAGGCTGTGAACAAAAGCAACTAAAGTGTCTCAGCACAGTTCACATGATTCAATTTCACCTGAATAAAATCCGCATCTGCCCAGTCGTAATGCAGGAGATAACCACTTCATAAATTTATTTATTGGTACATAACAAAGGTCTGTCTTGAAGGAAAGCTACAGAAATAAGAATAATTGTGAGAGAGTAGAGAGAACAAAATAAGCCCTGATGCTTTGTTCTCAGCCCACTAGAGTGATTCAGCAGTCCTTCTCTGCAGAAGATCTGCACTCAAGAAAGAAAATGCTAAGCCCGGCAGACACAAGCTGACTATGTATTGGCAGGTTTTGCTGTGAGTGTCTGATGCATTCACCTGCATCAGAAACCCAGCCAAGGCAGAGAAGCTCTGTTACCCTTCCAGGTACAACTTCCCCAAATATTTGGAAATGTAAATCCAGCTCTTCTGACTATGCATTTTAGTTACCTGCATAATTAGGTATACTCATTAAGAAATACCTAGAAAGAGCAGAACTGAATTTTATGGCCAAAACTAAGAAAATGACAGTGACAAAAACAAGAGCATGAACAGCTGTGACAAGAAAATAATATTTTTCTAATGCTACCATTTTTAATCACCTAAAATATTAAAGGGGAAAAAAAGGAATAAAAATTGAATGCATTAACCAAATTATATTTAATTAGTTGACCATTTCAATAAATCAGGTTGATCACAAGAACTTGGTCAACTGTTATTTTCAGAATTTGAGAATTTACTTATTTTGCTAAAAAGAAACTCACTCTAAATTTTAATTTGATTTTGCAGAAACTAAAGAAGAACTATGTAAGGAAATACAATCTTGATTGTGCTAAATATGCAAGGATTTATTTGATTCTTTTTAAAGTTTTTATTTGTCACACAGATCAAATTGGCTGCCCAGATATTCTTAAGGAACTTATGTCCATGTGAATGTTATTACTAATCCATTAACATGCAATACCTAGACATTCCTTGGCATGCAGGACATTTTAGTGCTGATGAATGCTGACATTATGTATGAATTATTTTGCCTATTAAGCCAAAGTGGATCATTAGATCATCTAGCATCTTTTATGTAACCAAATACTAGTTGTATTTCTATTTATTCTTTCCTTCAACTTATAACTTGTTTAATCATCTGAACTAAAAGAAAAGTTTAAAAGTAAAGAGAGATAATTGCTGGGTTAACATGACTGCAATGATACAACTTAGTGATTTTTTTAATTAAAATTTTTCATTTTTAATACTTGACCAGGAATTGTTATTGTGCATTTTTCAGTGGATTGCAGATCTTTCCATAGCTACATCACTGTGATTTAGTCTTCTAAACAGTCAAAAAGATCGAGTTCCTTAACTTTACCAGTTTTTTTGTTGTTTCAGTCTTCAGTCTAATGTTTGGATTATTAAAGTAAACGTCTTTAAAAAAAAAAAACAAAACTGTGTGTGCTACTTACTCCAGAACAGGTCTTAGCAATGCTCTAAAGGCACATGATATCACTGTATAATCATATAATTTGATGGTCTCTGTTGGGTGTAGACAGTCAGGAAAACATTAAGGAGGAATTTATTTTTGAAAGGTGAAGGTATTTCATCTTCATGAAGAGCTGTGCAATTACTCAGCCATCCCATCTCCTGCGCAAGAAGCAGCAAGAAATTTTCTCAGGCAGAAATCCTCTCCAATTTTGCTTTGAAGACTGCCTAGCTCCTCATGGCTCTCTGGAAGCCCTGTTAAAATTCCAACTACTTTAAAAAAAGTTAATTGAATCTGAAGTTGGTTAAGTCTTCTAGTGGCCTATCCCAAATGAGAAATAATGACGTTTTCTGAAATTAGCAGAAGCTGTCTGTTCTGTGGAACAGCAGGCTCAATATTCACCTAAATATTCACCTCCTCTACAAAACATTGTGTCATCAGGGGCACTGGCTGTATTTTCCCTAAGAAGGAAGAGGGAAAGAAGGGTAGGAGTTAAAAGAAAACATAAGCAAAATGATTTTCTGCCTTTTAATGTATCCCTCTAATGCATTGAAAGGGTCCTATTTTTTCTATAACGATTCAGTACACACAAGAGAAAAATCACCAGCAGACAAGGCATGGTTTCTGTGATCCTAGTGAGACTTTTGCCATTGATTTCAATGGCACTAGAATTTCGCCTTGATGAGTGATCACTTTTACTTTCTTTTTTATTTCACTCTTAAAAACATTATTTGATGAAAGAAAATTTAGGAATTATTTCGACAATGGAGCTGTAGATTTCATTCTGAAGTGCGTCAGAGTGCAATCATTGACAGCACAGAAAGTTCCACTGTCAGAAATCTTTCACAAAATTTTTTCTATTAATTTCATTTTGCTATAGTCAATAAGTGTCACACTACCATCTTAAATCAACCAGCAGATGTTACATAGAATTACCTTGAAGAAAAGCAGTCAATATCTTTCATCCCTATGGATGTTGTTGCTTTTAAGGAGACTGCATTGCATGTACTTAAATAATGTGTCTTTATTTAAATTTAACCAGCTAGCAGTAATTTTACAAAACATACTGTTAGTTCAACTTTACTGGGTTCTTTTTCACTCTTGGATTTTCTTTAGGACATAACTAAATGAATTATCCAGAAGTCTTATATGTAAAATGAAATTTTTCTTAAAATTCGATCAATGATTCCATGGCAAAAATTCTTCATTATAAGGATTATGATAAATGCCCTCTAAAATTGTCACATGAGCTTCAACCACTTCACTTTAAAATACATAGATATGTATTAAAATCTTGTCTGTCCAAAATAGATGTTTAATCCAGATACTGACACTCAGATGCTTTTTAAAAAAGTGAATGGGATTTGAATGTGGTGAAGACCTTGAGCTCTTCTCTCTACAATCAATCTGCTACAAAAAGTCTTTGTGAGAGTTTCAAATAGTAGCACTGTATGTTGCAAATGCTGAGCTTCAGTTTCACAGGTTAACCCTGTAACACACAGCTGTGCCTTCATGTCTGTGTGTCCCAACACATGTGTGTACACAGGGACTGTGATGAAACTTATCATATGACAAGGAGGATTTCCAAAATGGCAACGTAACTTACAGTGTCCAGAGTTTATTGGAGCACAGGCTTTCATACAAATCAAAACCCCCTGAATGAGATACTCAGATCTGACACAACAAACTTGAAACATAAAAGCACAAAATTCTACTATTGAAACAAAGGAGCTGCATTTTTACCTTGTACACAGTCTGAATTGAGAGATGAGGGTATGACACTAGGCACAGATGAGACTTTGCTTGTACCCCAGATGAAAGTGCTTTCAGACTCCTTTACAAATGGGGAGATTTGCACTTTGGTCAAAAACAGCGCCTGAAGAAAGCAGTTTATGCCCTTTAATTATCTGAGGAGTAGTTCAGGAGAAGCCAAGGTTTTGACGAAGTTGGAGATAGATGCTTGATACTCACATAATGAGAAATATTTTCTAGGGTTTTAACTTCCGTTCTACGATTATGCTATTTTGTATCTCTTCAGTGGAAAGGATGAAGAATTATTCTGCCAATTATCCATGATTACTGGAGTTTTCTGCCTGTCTCTTTCTCTCACTAATTTAGGTCAAGTTTTCTGAGTAAGAGATAATGCCTCAGGCTTGCTCCCGAGATGGAAGGGATAAGATATTTAAGGTTTATCTTGACCCTCCAAGTATTGTAGTAATCCACTCTAATGCATCCTTGAGGATTCTGATTGCTTCATTCCTTTTGTAACTTAAGATAAGTGATACTATATTACCTAATGAAAGTAATTTTATCTAACTTTTCCTCTGTTATCAAAAGTGAAAGAACACTAGACAAAGATGGTAGGAAAAAGACAGATATATTAGACATTTTCCATGCACAGGTTTGCATTCTCTTTGGAGAACAGATAATCTTCCTGTGGTACTCCTCTACAACCTTATAAAATTGAATAATATACCCAAAAATCGTCTGTACTTGGTGCTTGAACAATTGAGAAAAATCAAAAGGAGAAAAGCAGAGCAAGTGTATAGCATGGGTAATGAACTAACCCCGTTCTTTCAATTCCCTCTGGAGATATTTGCATTTAGAAAGAAGTAGACTAGACCAGTCATGTGATAGATACTTAAAAAAAAAAAAAAAAAGAACCAGAAAGAAACCCCAAATCTAAACCATTCAAATGATGAAAAAATTTGGGATGGCAGGAGCAGGAATTAAGCGACAGTCTTTGTCTCTTCATCACTAAAACCTTTACTGTACTGTGTAGGCTGAGGAAAGAATTGCCACTTAAGAGGATATTTGAAACAAAAATAGGTAAAAATTTCAATACCAAATATATATACAAATTAATAAGTATTGGTGACTCAAGAGGAATGTGCAATGGTTTTGTGAAAAATATGAGTAAAAAAGAATTGTTCTGTCAAGTACATGGAGTTCAAGACCGAGATAGTAAGAGATTGAAACCGGTAAGACTGCATCATGAATATTTATACTGAGGTTGCATATTAATTATGACAGAAGTACTAGGGTTCAGGATGGAGTTGTTTTTCAAGTGGACAGTGTCACCAGTGACTGCACAAAGTTTTCTCTTAGTTCATATTCTACCCAGAAATGGTAGGAAAGACCAGTGTTTGGAGGTGGACCAGCATTTCTAAAGCAGGGAAAAGCTCTAGTCTCCCAAATTAATGTTGAGGCAGAAGCATTAAGAGGCTTTATCTCCAGAGACACTTGGGATGCAGATGCAAGTGACTGCAAGCAGCATTATAGAAAGTCTTCCTTCTCTTACATGATGTGGAAGGAAGGATGCTGTTGTCTGTCACAGACCACAGAAAAATCCTTACACCTATCTGCTCCACTATATTTTTCACCTCTTTCCTCACTTGAGCATTTAGACTAAACTGTTCATAGTACGAATTGTCAGATGTTTCCCTGCACATGTGCACACACTCTCATATCAAATATTACCTAGGTTTCACTTAATTTTTGTTGTGTTAACTAAGAATGAAATTACATTTGCATGCTATTAACTTGGGACAGTTTTGTATGCTTTGTAGGCAGTGACATCTCAGTGACACATAGGAGATTTTTCACAATACTGTGGTGGTACACAATTAGCAGGGTTACCACATATGGTCAGTGAAAATGTCAACTCAAGGAAGGATTTATAGACTCCATTGACTTAGTGCTACCTGGAATTCATTGTGTCTAAATTATAAGTTATGTTAGTGCTGGAGTGATGGTAGTATGTCAGGAGTTCAGTGTCATCATGGACTTTTCAGATAAAAACAAGAGAAAACAGAAGGTGTGGTAGTTCCCAGGGGAAGGACGATAATGCTGTGGAGAGCTGGCGGTGTGAGCACATGAATGCATTCAGGTGACCTGTGCCCAGCCAGTTGGTTTTCTGTGTACCAGTGCCACTGCACATGCAAATGCAGCACACAAGCTGCTTGTTTCTGACAGCCTTTCCAGCAAATCAGTCTGCTGCAGAAAGCACTGTGTCTACATGACAGCTGAAGGACTGTCTGTGGCTCATGGTTTTACTGCCAGGGAAAAACACACATCCTGTTTCTGCAAAGCATCAAAATGATTTTGCCAGTAAGGCCAGGGAAAGAAACAGTTAAAAAGTGGTTCTATTAATCTCTTTCCTTTCTATTGTGTTAGAGGGCAGCAGGTACTTTCCATGAAGGGCAGAAAGAGCTTAAATATACATAATTTTAGAACCTTGTGGAATTGTGAGCCTTCTCAGAAGACTGTTACTTGAAATCAAATAGTTTTGAAAAAAAAGGGAAGCTGAGGTACCCCATATACCAAATCATGCATAAATACAGCTTCTTCCAGAGTCTGAGAGATTCAGGTAAACAGTAAGAAAGTGCTTGTTTAGTCTGGCAGGCTGCTGTCTCATTATCATATATCTGCTAGTGTTCCTGAAGGGAGGGTTCCTCTCTCACATTTGAAGAAATCTGCCCTAGCAGAGCAAAGGTTTTACCAACAGTAAAAGGAAAATTTTTCAGTCCTAGAAAGCAAAGATGCTTGGGGAGGGGGTAGGAAGCATGGAGAATGGGGTTGTGCAGGGTGGCAAGGAAGCAGCCTGCTTGCAATGCATCTATTTTACTAATATGTAACAGATGATGAATCATACCTCAGCATAACAAATGGAGATTATCCAAACTGGAAAGCGTTTATGGCCTTTGTCGTGCAGTGAAGACCACAAAAAAAGAACACTTAAGACAAAGAGATCTTGGCTGTATCTGCCCATCTCTTGGGGTTATCCACACACAGAGGCATGCAGAATTGTGAGTCTGCAGAGAAATCACTCCGTACATCCCCAAGAGGTTGGGTGGTCAGATCAAGTGGTCACAGGTGATCAGGGGTCACCTGAGACCATGGCACTAATGGCAATTGGAGGGGAGTGGAAGACACCAGGCTGGACTGGGGTGACCGTGAAATCAGTGAATGTCATGGAATAAAGGTGTAAAGCTCTAGACTGAAATTTCTATCTACCCACTACAATGTTCCCACTTAAATAAATTGTAAATTTTCAGTCAGCAGGTGGTCTCGGTCTGTCCTTTCAGCGATCTCAGCAATCTGAGCTCTAATTTCCCTTATGAAATCCTGGCTGAAAAGTCATGCTGTGGCATTAGTGCTGGAAAGATGTATTTTTATTCTGGAGACTGCAAAACAGTGGGGAAAGCTTACGTAGCAACAGGAAACAGACCTCATTTGAAGAGAGGAAAGCTCTGACAGAAAAGCAAAATCTATCATTGAAGCAGGATATTACAATAAATAATAGTTAATTTTGCCAGTCTAAAATTTACATACTTCATTCTTGGAAGTTTCGCCATAAAATTCAGAAAACTCAGACTAATGGGTAACAAAAGGAACAATTGGTCAGTTATAGGAAGTCACAGATTGGAAGCAAGTATCTAATGTGTCATTTAGTTTTTATGGTTGCGTATAAGTTTACACAAAAATCACCTTGACTTTTTAAGCAAATAAATTACCAATCTCTGAGGTGCACTTGTTTATACTTGCATTTAGTTGCAGAACATTTAATCTTCCTGAATATTTCTCATTTCTTCTTTAAAATACTTAGGTTTTAAAAAGTGCTTGTAGATTCTCTTTAAAACACATCATTTATCAAAGCAGTTAAGGCAGATACTTTGCTAAAAGATATGTAGAGAGATTACACTTATAATTAGGTGGAAATAATCTCTGAGAGGAAAAGAGAGCACTATATAGTGTTGAAAGGAGAAGATTTGCCCATTATTTTATGAATACTGAGTTGAAGACAAAATCAAATGAGATCTTAGTGACTAAAATGTGAGTTCCAAAGAAGTTTTGCAAAATCCTCTGTGAAAATTTAACAGACAACATGTAAAAAAATTAATGCTTAGCTACTAAAATATATTTTATGACGGTTTAATGTGCAGGTATAAAACAGCTGGCATCTGTTTCCCTATGGTTTAAAATTGCAGTGCCTACCTCAGTTGTATTTCTAAATATAGAAAAACCCCCACATGATATATCTAAGGACAATTAATACAAGAGTTCTTCATTTTTATTGAAAGGCCAAGAAATTTGAAGTTAAAATTTCTAACTTCAGTTATTAAGAAACGAACTTACACAGCAGTAAATGTCATTCTCAAAACATTTCTGTGTAGAAATAGTCTAACCCAAGAGACACTACATAGCTTTAAAAAAAAAAGGAAAAAGAAACCCAAATTGAACTTTATAATCACATATCAAAGCTTGCTTTACAAATTCCTGATTCAGTAACATGGACAAAGCTGTCATGCCTCACTCTGAGCGGATAGCTTGCAAATGCCTGAGCTGCAGGCCAGCTGCATTTTTGCATTCCATTGATCTTTCAGCAGAGCCCTGTGGGTAGCAGGCATTTTTCAATCATTATCCCAGTTAGATTTTTGGGAAACTTTCATTTTTAATAGCATACTGTAAGCAGGTCTCTTACAGTGATTTATTGTGTTTTAAACATGTTAATCTGTACTGTGAGGCCTTGTACAAAATTAAGTCTCATCGTTAGCACTATCCTAATTTCTCTGGTGTCAAAATAACAGTAGGTGCTGTTGGAAATGTTTGGTAAGTTCTGCAGGAAGCCTGACTGAATTCAGTACAGAGCTATCATTCTGCTGTTCAGCTACCATTTATTTAATTGCATGTTTAGTCAGACTTCCTGGAACCAGAAGTATTCCTTCAGGGACAACTCTCAGGAGCACAGTACAGCAAATATACCTGGGATCTGTCACTTACTCACTGGCTATACATGTTCATATTGTGCCTGCTGAACTGCCCCTCGGAGCACCTGAACTATGCTGAGACGTAACACTGACATTTAGAAAAAACTTCTGATGAAAGGGCGTGTGGTGGCAAACAGTACCTCCTGGAACAGAGGACCTTTCAATTCCAGCATAAGTAACTTGTGATTTTAACTCGAATACTTGCTGTTTCCCTAGTAAAACGCACAATATTTTCACCTGCATATGGTCATGTCAGTGAGAGTCAAAATCCACCCCTGGCATCCTTCCCCAGCATATTGTAAACAGAAAATAATAGTATGGAATGAATCTTACTGTTAGCTACCACCTAAGTGATAAAATATGAACAGGCCATCACACTTTTCACAGAAAAAATTATATCTCATAATGTTGCAAGTAGTTTTGGGTCACCATGCAGAAATAAGTAAGCCATAAATTAAATAATCGATTTTTGTTGGGAGAGCAACAATTTCCTAAGGACAGTTTATAGGAAAATCCATTTGCATTTCACAGGTCACTGGCTTCAGTAATTTCAGTTTTAAATAAAATAATTGAAAGTAAACCTGATTATATATTCAAGATGTAAGAAAAGATCTTGATGATTATTTTACAGGGCCATATTTCTTGAACTACTGGGATGGTTTTTTGTTTTTTTCTTTGTAAATAGCTATAACTGTGACATGGTAGACTTGAAGATGATGTCTTGTAGTTCAATCACAGTACTCTATAAGGCCTACTCATCAGTTCTTGGGGCTCAGAGCAAGTTTAATCTCTGTTTCAGTTTGTTTCTGTGAAATGAAGATGAAATGTTCCTTCTTATATTTTTTATCCACTTGGTTTTGTGAGCTCTGAAGAATAGCAAATTTTTGCTATTTTAGCAAGTCTTTTGCTTTGTGGATAAGCAACATGCTGTACAATGCAGCCTTGAAATTCAATGAGATTCTTACAACTCAGGAATTCCTTGTGAAGTGAGGAAATTTACTGAAAACTGCAATTCATAAGCTTAAAAAATTAAATAAAAATCATAACTATAACACAAGGTATCGACAGAGTTTTCTGCCTTATACAACAATGCAGTTCAATACACCACAGGATTTTTATTACAGCAGTTCAGCTTGGTTTCCATAGCCAGATTACCCTCTCCACATGTAGCTTGATCAGTGTAAAACAATTTATTTATAGCTTTGCTTCTTGAGTAAATTCTTTTCTTTGTATTATAGATGGTAGCTAGAGTCAGGTTCAGTGCAAATGGATACAACAATTTTAAAAATATATAAACCTAGTGCTACAAGTTCCTGGATCAGAAGAGAAAAATATTCTGAACTTTCTTTATTCTTTTGATATTCCGTTCTTATTTCATGTATATTATTTTTCAAGGGAAAATTCTTGCCTTTTTAACTTAGGCTCCCTGGTAAAACTAAGTGCTTTTGCACACTGTTGTGTTAGTTGCAGGACTAATGTTTGCCAGTGGCTAACCAACATATAAGTTTTGGGAAATGGTATATGCATTCCTCATGTTGTCTTAATTCTCTCTGCCAGAGTTCAAGACTTTTCAAAATTATTTTACCATATCAAATGGATTGTTTGAATAATAAGATATTAGAGAGTATGAGATAAAAGTGATTCAAGAAATAGGATAAATTTTACAAGAATGTATCTTATTTCAAGAAAACACTTTACAATATGAATTTCTAATGCAATCAACATAAAGTTCTAGTGTGTTAACACAGAATAAACCTGCAGTTCAAGTTGATCATATGGCAGAAGAATGGGATATTTTCAGAAGTCAGACATTTAAGTTTCCTGTAGTCTAAAAGCAGAATAATATAAAGAAAATTATGGAATGTCATTGCATGCTACCTTAGTATTATGGGAAAATATAAAAAGAAAGAGAATTGGTCTTATTAATGATGAACCTATAATTAGTGATTCAGATTTTAGAATACAGTGAGAACATATTTGAAGGATTGCTTCCCTACAAATGAGACACTGGGAGTAATCATCAAGCAGCTAAATGTATCAGCATTTAGATGTTTTAGATTCCCATCTGGCATGCTCAGGTATGTCCTATTCCAAAATAAACATTGTGTTAGAAAACGAGATCAGTGTTTGTGATTTTTTAAGTATAGAGCAACACAACTTATCAAGATGAACAGGCAAATAGAACCTTTATGCTGTGATTTTAATTTTTTTTTTGTCAGCACAGACCTAGGTAGGGGACTCCTTTATGTTTTAAGGTGTCTCAGTAAAAAGGGAAGGTGACTGTTATGAACATTCTGTCTGTGCTGGACTCATCTGCTGTTGCAGTTCTTGCTCAGGACTGAAATATCTCACTCATCTCAGTGCTGTTCTCTGAAAGCATTAAAATTAATGCAGAAATTTCACTCAATGAAACCTTCCAGCCATGAGACTAGTTGTTGTCAGCACTGCATTTATTGTTTCTTCATATAAATGTTCAAATTTAATAACTTGGGACTTACTCTCTTCAGCATCCCAAATGAGCATATTGTGTATAACAATTTTTCATATGTTCTTGAATCAGCAGACTGCCTGTTAATTGCCTGCAACACTCCCAAATTGGCCATTAGGAGAAATAACTTCTGCAATACTTTCATTTTCCCCCTTCCCTGTTCTCCATGCCACCAACTCTCAGCTGAGAAATTAAGTGTCAGAATATTTTCATTTTGTGGTACCTTTCAGTTCTCTAACTGGCAGGCCAGACATCAACCCACTAGGTGCCTTAAAAATACTCTTTAAAATATTTCTTCCTCTATTTGTCTATAAAGAAATGTAGTGCCTTGTTAGAAACTAGTAGTATCTGCTATGTAACTACACCACTGAAATTTTCCAAGAAATATTACCCATATGTTAAAGTATTGCCTTAGCTTCCCTATTAATAATAAAATTTACAATTGCATCTCTGCTAATTGAGGATACTGTGCATCAATACAAACGTGATACCTGCTGGTGGCAGCTTTCAGGGGCCAGGTCAAGTAACTCACTTACTGTCTGCACATTCCTTCTGCCTTCATTAGCATATCTGGGCTGTGCTATAACCTTTATATCCCAGCTATAGACTTTAAATCACTTTAGGGACAATAACTATTAGTGTGCCTTTACCACTTTTCTCAGCTCTACAATAATTGTTCCAGAAGAATGCCTCTTGACTGAGGTAGCCTGATTTGAGTGCATGCCTCCAATACACACAGGGTAACTATGGTTAGGATTTGTTTACAAAAAACCCAACAAACAAAACATCCGTCTTGCTATTGAGAATATTGTCTCCTGACCATCAGGTGAGCTCAGCAACTGCTTCCTCTCACCCTACAAATGAACTACATAAAATCAGAAAAAGTTTTGCAGCTGACATAGTCTATCCCAATACACCTACATTTCTACCCTGCCTGACACTCCCCCAGACAGAATAAACACTTGTATCTATAAAAAGGAAAGAGGACTGTGTTGTTTCGTTTTGGTTTTTTTTACTGAATGGTTTAGTTAACCCCTATTTTCTGTCATGCTGAAAGATGATCTTATAATTTTAGTGGAAGTAAAATGGCATGTAATGCATTCAGGCAAATTAGAGCTCAGCAGTCCGATGTTGTAATATAGCAAGTGGTGACACTGAGCCTCTGAATCTGGAGACAGACACATGGAGCCTGTTTGTAATTACATGCCTAATTGATGGTCACATGAGTCACACAGTTTGGCCTGCACGTGCATACTAGTAACAAAGCGCTATTTTATTTCAGATTTATTTTTTCAGGGGATCCAACATTAAAGTGCAAATGTCTGTAGAGTAAATTCCCAAGGAGGTTCCTCTCAACCATAATAGACAGAAATGTGGTGGAGTTGTGCATTCACAAAAACACATCTGCACTTTTATGAGCATTTGATGTTTGATCATTGCAAATTTCCTTGCTCAGAGTGAATGTCCTCATGACTGAAAAGCAGACAAATGCAAGTATTTGCCAATCTGTCGTTGCATATTAAAGTGATGGTTCTTGGGAGTCAAACTTTTCCATGTATTTGCAGTAACCTCCATATTGAACAGCCACATCCAGAAGTTGCAAGAAATCTCTGACCACCAAGAAACATCATGGTTGCTACTCAGATACATTTGTTACTTTACAGAAGCAGTTGAATGCAACTGGACTTTCCCTTTGTACAAGTACACTTTCCTGGTGAACATTGTTAATAGAATAGCTAGAACTTTCAGTGAGAGATTTTTTAGTATTTGCTTTAAAAGATCCATTTTTCAGTTGCTGCTTTGGTTAGAACATTCTCATATTGGGTCACTGCTGCAGCCTTCAACTCTAACAGCTGAGAAATGTCTGTGTGCGTGATTAGGATAAAGTAGCTAGTTTTGTTTTGAGCATAAAAAAGTGCTAAACCTATTTAAATACTACTTTTGTAAGATTCCTTGCTTTAACATTAGTCTTTGAAGTCCCTCTGGGGTTTGTTTGTCTTCACAGTTAAAAGCTCCAGAAAATTTCTAGGGAACTTGTTACAGTGTTTTTTTCCCTCTCACAGTGAAAAACCCCTGTTTTTCTTACATTTATATGGAATTTCCTGTGTTTCAATGTACTTGCTTTGACTCCTGTCCTGTGACAGAGAACCACTAAAAGGAATCTGGTTCCAATCAGCTTTACTCCTCCATCAGGTATTTTTATATGCATAAAAATAATTTGCAGAAATACATATATATATATAAAATTAAATATATATTAATATACTTAACATATATTGATATCCTCTCTGAGCCTTCTCTACTCGAGGCTGCACACTACCAGCTCTCTCAGTCTCACCTCATAAGAGATGCTCCTGTTCCTATATCATCTTTGTGGTACTGCACTAGACTTGCTTCTTTATTTTTGTGGGGAGCCCAGAAAGGGAACCAGCAATGCAGGTGCATCTGGCAGTGTGCTTCATAATGCAGACCAGGACCCCTTGCAGTCAACACCTTTCAAAGGTACTTGAGAGTGACCATGCAATGACATCAGACATCTCTGTCAACACTCCTGGATGCGATCCACCAAGGACATGTATAAGTCTGCTTTGTTTAAATGTTCCCTAACACGATGATCCTCCTCTAGTAAGAGTAGGTCTTCCTTGTTCCAGACTTTCCCTCTGGTGTCAGGGGTCTGGGATTTCCAGAGATTGATCCTAGCAGCTAATACCAAAGGAAGGAAGGCATTGAGTACCTCAGCCTATTCTGTGTTCTTTATTCTTCTTAGGTTATGTACCTTTGCTTTCATCTCTTGTATACTTTGGGGTTTTGTCTGAATTTAGTCAGCAGTTCCTCAGTCATCCATGCAGGTCTCTTTCCACCTTTGCTTGACTTCTTATGTGTTGGTATGGATCCTTCTGGCTTGACTATCAGCAAGGTCTTGTGGACCTCTCTTCTCTTCATGACCATATTGCACAGGATTCTTCTGAAGAGATCTCTGAACAGCGACTGTCCTGAAACCCAGGGCTATGGGCCTGCTTCTTGCTCTGTTCTACCCGCTCATACTTCTGAAGTTCTCTGTCTCATGGTCACCCCAAAGTTCCCAGCCAGTTCTTCCTTGCTCTGAGTAGGAGGTCTAATAGTGTTTCTCTCCACATTAGCTCCACAGAAAGTGATCAAAAATGCTCTACAGAAGTCTCCTGGATTGTTTATGCTCTCCTGTGCTCTCCTTCCTGCTGATATTGGGGCAGTCATATTCTCACATGAGGATTGGGGCATGTTAGCATTTTCTACCTCATCCTTCTGGTGAGGATGTCTACCGCAAATACCCACAACAATGTCACCCATGTTGCTCTGCCCCCTAATCCTGACCTTCATCTGTGTAAGAAGTTGAATAATAAATCTTTGAAAAGTTTTATGTTTTTGGAGTAGGTAAATGTTACAAGCTGCACTGAAAGTCTGTTCATAAATATGTTTTTGTTACTTTGGTTTGACTTTCTGGCTTTGAAATTTTAGTGTCTAATTATTGGGCTTGGGAGGAGAGGGATGGCAGATGTGTAATTTCTGCTAAACTGGAGGAGGAACCTGAGCAAAGAGCTGCTTGTGAATCTAGACATCTGTTCAAACAGAAATTGAGTGGTTTCTCTTTTGCAAAAATTTTCATAAACATTTAGTTTTATGACAGGCCTTGGGTTTTTCTTCTAAATTGTGCTAGTAAATATAGAGTCAAACAGCTTTGGTCAATAGTTCAGATTGGTTCTCATAAAAAGCATGACCTTGCATTTATTACTGAAATTTGTTCTGCTATCCTGGGTAGCTTCTGCAAAGTCTTATTAAATATTGACTAACTTCATGTTGCTGTTTCTGGCATCTCAGTCTTAGCCCTATTTTCAGAGTTTAATTTATATTTGTATAACTATCCTGTACAAAACCAATCATAGCAGAGATGCATGGATTATTGCATTCTGATATTTTTGCCAAATTGGAAAACAACCATTCATTCCCAATGGGATTTTCTGGCTAAATGCATAACCTCATTGAATTCAAGGACAGAACTCCTCTCACCTCAGTAGCATTCAAATTTCACCACCTGTTTCTAGTCCATTGCAGCACTTTTAGAATTCCACTACACAAGGGAGTTAATCAAATTCTGTTGGAAGCCCAGATGAATGATATCGAGTGTTATTCATTTAGATATATTCAGGAGACTTTATGGTTTGGGTTTTTAAATTATTTTTTTCCCCTCCAAGCAAAATTCTTAAATGTTTATTGTCCAAGAAATAGTTTAATCTTCCAGTTTCTGAGATAATTTAAAAAGAAAAAAATGCTGATGCTGAAATGTGAGTTCTCTGCTCTCTCAGAAGTTTGTCTATACCTGAGCTGCCTGGAATTTGCTTGTATTAGGCTGTTTATTCTGTGCCACCATTTGTTTCATATTCCCTGCATGATACAAACAATTTTTGATGCATACAGAACAGATGTTGCTTTCAAGCTGATTCATGGCCATCTTTCAAGAGGGTTGTGAGGGAAATGATTCTGCAAATTTTGCGATAACACCTTTACTGCACAGATTGCAGACTTCAGTGCCGAGATGTGTTTCTCTGTGCATGTGAGACAGGATATTGTACTGAACACCACTTATGTTGTATGAGAATGGATTCTTCATTAGACACAATAAATGGGTGTGGGCATTTCTCAGCTTCCAGACATGCACCGTGTTGGGTACTAAATGTGTAGCCAACAGGCTGAGTGTTGGCTCAGGCCATCAGTAACATTTACAATCATCCTCCTCCTTCTCAGAATTTGACAAGTAGGACTGGCACCTGCTACAACAGGTATGAGGACCTGGACCTAGAAGGCCAGACAATAGATGATGCGGATGAAGGTCCTTCTGGGATAGGGGGGCATCCTAAAGCACACAACTTGTACCGTGCATCATGTCCTCCTCTCTTAAGAGGAAAAGACGTGCAGTTGTAATAGGAGACTCCCTTCTAAAGGGAACGGATAGCCCGATATTCAGATTGGACCCAACTCACAGGAAAGACTGCTGTCTCCCAGGGGCTCAGGTAAGGGACATTGCTGGAAAACTCTCCAGACTAGTAAAGCCCTCTGATTACTATCCACTACTTATTGTTCAAACTGGCAGAGATGAAATAGCAAAGAGAAGTCTAAGAACAATCAAAAGAAACTTCAGGGCCCTGGGATGATTGGTAGTAGGATCAGGATCACAGGTAGTGATTTCCTTGATCCTTCTGGTAACAAGGACTAATATTGATAGGAATAGGCAGACCCATCAGGTCAATGTGCATCTCTGATACTGGTGTAATCAGAAAAATTTTGGGGTTTTGTCCATGGGATGATCTACTCAACACCTGGTCTACTGACACCAGATGGGATGCACCTATCTCAGAGGGGAAAAAGAGTCCTAGCACATGGGCTAGGTGGGCTCACTGGCTAGGTGGGCTCATTGGCTAGGTGGGCTCATTGGCAGAGCTTTAAACTAGCTTGGAAAGGGGAAAGGGACAAAACCAGGCTCACCACTGATGGACAATGGGATGGTGTGCCAAAACTGGAGGAAAGGAGCACTAATGGGATCCCTCGATCTGTTTCACAAGATATTGGCTCCAATGTACCACACCTGAAAAGTGTATGCACATGAATGCATTTATGTACAGTAATGCATGCAGCATGAGGAACAAATGCGATGAGCTTGGAGCTTTTGACTGGTCCCAGAGATTTGACACAACTGGCATAAGGGAAACCTGGTGGGATGAAGCCTGTGACTGGGGTGCCATGACGGACAGTTACATGCTTTTCAGGAGGGATAGGTAGAACAGAAGTGGCAGACAGGGGGATGGGGTATTGTATTTAATAGAAGGGTTAGAATACATGTAGCTCATGGTTAGCAGTGGCACAGTTGAGAGGCTCTTGATAAGAATCAAAGGGCAAACAAATAATGTGGATGTCATCATGGGAGTCTACTATACATCTATAGCCTGGATGATGATGCCGATGAATTACTTTTTGAGGAACTAAGGGACAGTTCCAAGCCAACTGCCCTTGTTCTTGTGAGGGACTTCATCTTGCCCAAAATTAACTGGAAGTATCACACAGCTGGTACAACCCAGGCCACAGGATCCTTAAAAGGCCTAGGTGATAACTTTATGGAACAGGTCCTAAGGGAGCTGACTCAGATAGATGCTCTCCTTGAGCTGCTGCTTGTCAACAGAGTGGATTTCATGAGTGAAGATGAATGGCTCTCTTGGCCACAGTGACCACAAAGAGATCGAGTTTAAGATCTCTGTTCACAGGAGGAAAAGTGCCAGAAAAACCTCAGCTCTGGACATGAGGAGGGCAGACTTCAGTCTGCTCAGGGAATTGGTGAATGAGGTCCCCTGGGAAAATGTTTTGACAGGTGCTGGGGCCCATCACTGCTGGCCACTTTTTCAACATCAACTCTTAAGGGCACAGGAGCAGCAATTCCCAAATGTCGGAAGTCAAGCAGGTAAGGAAGAAGGCTATCTTGGCTGAACACAGATCTTCTCTTGAAAATACAGCAAAATAGGAAGGTGTATGCCCAGAGGAAGCAAGGTCAGGTGACATGGGAAGAATATAGAGATACTACTTGCCAGTGTATGGAGAAAATTTGTGTGGCTGAAGCTCTATTGTAGTTGAAGCTGACCAGAAATACGGGGGACAATACAAGGAGTTTTTCTCAAATATATTAATGGCAAAAGGCAGTGTAGAAATAATATTGTCCCAGTACAGCATGAGGATGGTCACCTCACAAATAGGGACAGAGACAGGGCAGAGGTATTTAACACATTCTTTGCCTCTGTCTTCAATATAGATGATGGATCAAGGATGTCTCAGTGTCCTGAGCTGGAGGACCATGACTGTGAGAATGGCCACTCCCAGCTGACCTAAAATTGTGAGGGATCTGTTGCTCTAGCTGAATCCCTACAAATCTATGGGACCTTATGGGATTCAGACAAGAATCCTCAAATAACTTTCTGATGTCATCGCAAAACCTCTCTTGACAGTTTTTTGAGTGGTCTTGAGAATCCTGGAAGGTCCCACCTGGTTGTAAGCTGGAAAACGTTGTCCTGATTTTCAAGAAGGGCAGGGAGGACCCTGGAAACTACAGGCCTGTCAGTCTCACTTCAGTGCCTAGTAAAGTTGTAGAGAAGATTATTTTGGGAGGTACTGAAAAATACCAGAAAGACAAGAGTCACTGGGCTGGCATAGCTTCATAAGAAGAAAGTACTGCTTGTCAAACCTGATTCCCTTTTACGACAAGGTAACCCACCTAGTTGATCAAGAGAAGCCAGTTGATGTAACCTTTTTGGATTTCATTAAAGATTTTGATACTATCTCTCCCAGGACTCTTCCGGAAAAAATGTCCAGCACACAGCTGGATAAACACATCATGTGGTGTGTGAGCAACTGGCAAATGGGTCGGGCACAAAAGGTTTAGTGCATGGGGTGACATCAGACTGGAGACTGGTCACTGGTGGGGCTCTGAAAGGCTCCATCCTTGGTCCTGTGCTATTCAATGTTTTCATTAATGATTTGAATGCAGCATCAGAAGCGATAATAAGTAAGTTTGCAGATGTCACAAAATGGCAGGAGCTGTTGATTCTTTGCAAGGCAGGGAGGTCCAGCAGAGAGACTTCAAAAAATTAAAGGGCTGGGCAATCACCAAACCCTATGATGTTTGAGGCAAAGTGCCAGATTCTGCACTTGGGATGGGGAATGAGATGCTGGACAGCAGTGCTGTATGGAAAGGGACCTGGGGGTCCTGGCTGATGGCAAGTTGAACACGAGTCAGCAGTGCCCTGGCAGCCAGGGGGGCCACTCCTGTCCTCGGGTGTATCAGGCACAGCATCACGAGTGGGCAAGGGAGGGGATTGTCCTGGTCTGCTCTGTACTGGGGCGGCCTCCCCTCGAGTGCTGGGGGCAGGTTTGGTGCTACAATGCAAAAAAGACTGTTGGAGAGTGTCCAAAGGCAATTGTTGGGGTCACTGCATTATTAGCTGGTGAGCCAGAAAGCCCCAAAAAGGAAGAGGCCCGCTAGTGGAAAAACACAGATGTTTGAGACATCATTATTGTAAAAGTGAAGGAAAAGCCTCTCCCACAATTCCTTGCAGAGGAAATGGAACCAGACACACCCCCAGACTGTGTTCAAGGAAAACTACCTCTCCCAGCAGGCTGTGCGCTGCTTCCTTGACTGGCTCCCCTGCTCCGCCCCTTCCCTCTGCTCATTGGCTCTGCTCCCTGGCCCCGCCTTTGTACCGCCCCCACACCCTCAGATTACCGGCTCTAAGACCCTATTTAAATACCAGGTGAGCGCGTGTCAGTCACTCCTACGGGAGAAGGAATTTTCTATGATTGTGGTTATTGGCCTGCTGGGAGCCCTCCTTGCTCCTTATCTCTGGTAATATTGAGCTATCTGGCTTGGGTGAGGGGATACTTGTCATCGGCGCCTAACACCAGCGCACGGCAGAAAGAGGAGCCTGCTAGCAGCTATCCTGCACCTGAATTGTCCCTCTCCAGAGACGATTTGGGGACCACAGCAGCTACCTCCAGATGCCATAATATACCCCCCCTCATGCCTTTAGGCAATGAAGATGGTGAAGGGCCTTGAGGGGAAGCCGTGTGAGGAGTGGCTGAGGTCACTTGGTTTGTTCAGCCCAGAGAAGAGGAGACTGAGGGGAGACCTCCCTGCAGTTATAACTTCCTCGTGAGGGGAAGAGGAGAGACAGACACTGACATCTACACTCTTGTGATCAATGACAGGACCCAAGGGAATGGCTTGAAGTTGAGTCAGGTGCGGTTTAGTTTGGATATCAGGATAAAGTTCATCTTTGTGAGGGTGGTTAGATACTGGAACAGGCTATCCAGGGAAGTGGTCACAGTACCAAGCCTGACAGAGCTCAAGAAGTGTCTGGACAGTGCTCTCATTGGTGTGATTCTTGGGGATGGTGCTATGCAGGACTGGGAGTTGAACTCTCTTTTGGGTCTTATTCCAACTCAGCATATTGTGTCATTCTGTGATTCTCTGAAAATGGGACTGAGAAAAGGGAAGAGGAGAAATACAAATGAAATGAAACCACCTGAGCTTAAATAGCAGTTCAGTGGCAGACTGGGATCCCAGTACCTTCTTTTGACACCTGGTCTTACATCTTATCCTCTTCACTGTACTGTGCTTTATTCTAGGTGTGGCAGATATTCAAATTTATTTGGACCTTTTCTCTCAGAACCGGATTGTTTAGTGCATATATGCTGCTAGAGAATGTTTCTCTTGTCTATGACCCTCATGATGGTTTTTGTCTACTGTTTCTTGCATTTTCCTGTTTCTCTCTCCTCTTTACTTGCTGTATTGCTTGATGTTGGCTTTTGGGTATTTTACAGATAGGTATATCAATGAAGCAAGAAAGAGATATATTGGCCCTCCATTTGCCTGTTCAGCTTTGTAAAAGGGCAAAGAATTCTACTGTGTACTTGTAATAGAACTTCACCAGCTCTGTTTTTATCTTCAAGCTGTGTCACCTTGAATTTATCATGCATTTATAGTGAAGTTTTATGTGTCTGTGATGCAACTTAGTTATTTTTGTTGTTTATACCTTGTTCCAGCATGCCTGTCTAAAAGCATTATTATAACATTTTTTGCTATTACAGAGAAATGCTATAAATTCTCCACTTTAGATTCCTACCAGTAGATAGGCTGACCTCAATGTGTTCTTAAGGTTTTTCTACTTGTGTATGCCAAAGGACTATACATCCTCTACAGCAGTTGCTGTATTCTTTGTCATCAATTTGTGGTATAGAAGAGGCTTTCTTTTTACAAGTGAAAATTGCCCATTCCTGTAAAATAACCTCTCAAGTATCTCCAGTTGCCGGTCCAAACTAAGGTGGCTAATGTGTTAGAAATGTAGCCCATTATGCTCTGAAATCCAAATTGTGGAACTCCTGTTACACCGACTCTCATGGATTGTGTTATTTTTATACTTAAAACTTTATCAGGATTTGAACAGAGCATAATGCTCATATGAGAAACAAAATCTCTGAAACAAGGTGACCAAAACCTGCATGGATTGCAACAGGAGTCTCTGCTGTATGGCCCGCTTCAGGGCTGTCTTCAGCTGGACTAGGAGATACTTCCCAAATCTTATTTTGGCTCAGTTCTTGTATTCCATCTGATAGTTATTCTGCATAAACACCCTAAAACAAGCATGTTACCTTACTGATATCCCTCATTATAGTCAATCTGAACCACAAGCAAAAATCATTTTAACTGTCTCTGTACAAAAGGCTCTCTGTCCTGGGTTACAGGAGAAGTGATAGTTTGTCACTATGTGTGTGTAACCGAACTATTCTTCTCCCTCTGTGTCCTTCCCGATGAGGTGTTAATGGCGGGTCATTTGCAGGAGCTGCCCAGTGCACACCCGACCCCTCAGGCTGCAGTCTGGCTGTAGGATGAGATAAGGGAGAAGAGGCAACCCCTGCGAGGCAGGGTAGCGTTTCTTTGTCTTCACAAATGGCTCAGCCGTGGTAACTCCCTCCAGGAAGCACCGGTGCATTCACACCCATCCTGAGGGATCACCTGTGCTAATGGGCCGTCATGGGCTCCACGGCCCTGGCAGAAGGCAGGGCTCATCGGCAATGACTCTCAGTATTCATGGTTCCATGGTGAAACTCCCTGGGGGAGNACTCCCTGCCCTGGGGGAGGTACCACCTGAATGTGACCGAATTTAATCTGGGAGTTTGGGGATTTGGGACACCTCCACCACCACTTGGTGGATTCACAGGAGGACCAGAACTTCCACAGGACCGCCACCTTCAATAAGGCTGCAACTATCCCCTCAGCAACACTGCAACCATCACCCTGACCGATAGGGTGCCAGGTTGTATTTGGACCTTGTGGGTTTAAGCCAGTTTTCTGTGTATCATTGCATTTATTGTAATCTTTCTATTAAATTGTAGCTCCGACCAGAAATCTCTCTCGAGGTAATTGAGTGAGCATTTCTCCCGACAGTTTCCTTTCAAACCAGCGCACTCTCCTATGTGATCATTCCTGTATCAGCAGCCAGTTTCAAAATACTTTTGACAAATATTTTATGGCTGTTCTGACTAACCAGATTTGCAGCAGCGACCACTAGGGTAGTCTTGGGAAGTCATTCTCCAGGCTGGCTCAGGGGTAGTCTACAGAATCATCTAAAATTTCCCCCAGAAGGGCTTCTGCACCAACACGTCAGGTTCTGAATTGTGAAGGTGGCCAGCAGTCCAGTCAGTCACTCTGTTCCAAGTGTGTCTTCAGCCAGACCATTTTCTCACCTCTGCCAATCACCTGCTGAAGAACTCCTGGGCCACCCCCAAATTAACCACTCAGGTGTACTGAGTGTACTACCAGATAACCAGCTGTACCACAGATACCTCTAAACGGCAGGCTTGATTTTTCATACTTGTATCTCATTTACAGTTTAAATTACACAGGTCTGGCCATTATATTTTTGTTAGAATCATAATTGTTTCTCTTTCTGTGTGTCTGTGCCACATCCTGACTTCATATAGGGAACCATTAAGAAGTAGTGTTTAGTTGCTATTTTGAAATAGCCTTCTGGATGTTTATGCTTTCTTCACTCTATGTTAACAAGGTTGTACTCCAGACTTGCTAGGGGCATCATGGTATTCCAACTTTGTCTGGCTCTGATTTAATCTTAGCTTGTGTTTCCTATTTTACTTTCAGATTCTGATTTGGCATATGTGATCTCTCATCCATTTTAGTAAATACAAGACTCTTCTATCAATATCCATTGAAAGTTTTGCCTCTCCCAGAATTATGCAAGCCCCTAGCAGTAGTGTTGTCTCATAGTTTATTGCTAAGGATGTACTGTTTTTCAATGTGAAATGTCACACATTTCATTAGAAGCTGTATTTCTGCAAAATACAGTGAATCCTTTTCTATCATTTGTGTCCTCTTTCAACTAAATTTATTGCAGCTTTATTTGGGTTTCAAGGGATTTTGCCTTCAAAAGTTTTTCTAGTAATACTTTTTCTTGGGAACCAATAGTCTGGAGAGGGCTTTCTTTTCAGTATCTCGTATCTAGCTGAAAAGGTAAGCTAAACAGGCTGTTTTGCTTTGGGTTTTTTTCCATCAAAATGAGGATGCTACCCAATATTGCTAGACTTGAGTAGAAAAGCAACTGATCTATTAAGAAGTATTTAGTGAAGTTTTGGTCACCACAATATAAGAAAGACATTAAGCCATTAGAGAGCACCCAAACAAGGGCAGTGAAGATGGTGAAGGGCCTTGAGGGTAAGCCATGTGAGGAAAGGCTGAGGTCACTTGGTCTGTTCAGCCTGGAGGAGACTGAGGGGACACTTTAGTGCAATTACAACCTCCTTGTGAGGGCAAGAGGAGGGGTGGGCACTGATCTCTTCACACTTGTAACAGGACTCAGGCGAATGGCCTGCAGTTGTGTCAGGGGAGGTTTAGGTTGAATATCAGGAAAAAGTTTTTCACTCAGAAGGTGGCTGAACGCTGGAACAGGCTCCCCAGAGAAGTGGTTGCAGCACCACCCTGACAGCATTCAAGAAGCGTCTGGACAACACTCTCATGTACATGGTGTGGTTTTTCAGGCTGTCCTGTGCAGGGCCAAGAGTTGGACTTGATGATCCTTGTGGGTCTCTTCTAACTTCAGTTAATCTGTGATTCTGTGATTCTGTGACTATTATCTTCTTCCAAATCTGTAAAGCAGTGGATCCCAGTCTCACTGTGCTTCGTGCATGAGATTTGACACCCTGCTATGATTTAGATGCCTATTATATATTTATTTTTTCTCTCTGTGGCTTTTTTTTTTAAATTTATGTGCACCTTTCTCCTAATATTTTTTCTACACACCCCTTTACAAATACAGAAAAAAAAATTCACTGGGCAAGTACTTTTCTGTTTTAAGTCTTTGCAATGCTCTGAAACTCTGGAGCAAGTTTAGTGAGCTGCATCTGCCTGCTGCTCTGCCCTTATATAGAAAGATACTATTTTAAGCTTTTAAGGAGGGGTTTAGCTCTAAACATCAGGATACATTCTTGCACAAACACCTGCCCCTTCTGCCCAGTGTACTTCCTTTCAGTCATTGCTTCTGGAGAAACTATTCATTCCCATTGATTCATCCTGATTGCAAAAATGCTAGAATAAGTCATATATACTTCAGTAAAATGCTGTGATTTTGAGTTCTTGTCTGCAAAACTGAGAAAAGTGGAAAAAAAAAAGCAACAAAAAGGAAAGTAAGGAAGTGAGGTACAATCTTTCAAGATACCTGACATTTTCCTAGTGTAACACCATGGGTCCATCTAACCCAGCTTATTCGTGGGATGACTGACCTGATGACTAAGCTGGTGCTGTGCACCTGGGTACTTTTCCTCTGAGCTTGTGACAGCAAAGTTGGCCTTCCAGTTTTCAGCACCTGACTGTTTTCAGGTGTTTCAAGGAAAATGAAATTTTTGTGACAAGAATACACCCACTCAATTAATATCTAATTTATAGAACTTATTGTACCAATGTTTTCTTCATTTGTTTGGACTCATAGGATGCAAATGAGGCATCTGAGAATGATTTTGCTTTGATTTACATGAAGACTGTTCATTCATGTTTATCTTTTTTCTCAGGGAATCCATTAAATTTCAGCTGTAGACTTACGTCAGAAGCTATTCTGAATTTATACCAGATTACATGGTAAATTATCCCTGTACACAAAAATGTCTAGACACCAGATATGTATGATAATAAAACGAACGCTGGAGGTTTGGCCTGAGTACACAAATGAAGAAAATTGTGTTCACTCCATTCTTACCCATAACAGGGACTGCAAAACATCATGATAAATCAAACAATAATAGTAATAAGAACAAGAACAGTAATCCTGGATACTTCACTGTAATATTGTCTTCTTTGTTTCCTCTAGATACTGCTGTCAATAGTGAAGATACATATTCAGTGTATCTTATGGTCTTACACAGGTGATGATGCAGGTAGCTTGTTATTTGCTCTGCTTACATGATCACATGCTGAAAGGCTTAGGGCATTCTTATTATTAAAAAAAAAAAAAAAACCCTCACCCCAGAGGTGGCCTAATCTGAGACCTTATTTCTCCCCCTCACACATAGTCCTGAAGTTGCCCTACCTTGCGGTTCTCACAATCACGGAAAGGATCCCCTGTCATTACTGTGATGATTAGGTTTCTGATCCACAGTTTTCTACACAAAGGTATGAAATTTAATCTTGTTCACATCACTGACCCAAGCGTAAACTGCCTACAAGTGCTATGTTGAATGTTGACGCAAAGGACAGGTCATGTGTTAGTCTTCTCAGAGCAGTGAATTTCGCTCTTCGTGCTTCACAGGTCCCAGAGAAGTCACTTATGCTGGCTGGTAATGGCAAACTTCACCAGACTATCCCTGCAACCATAATAAATATAGCTTTAGCTAATTTTCCTGTGTGTCAAACTGCTGCACTGCACAGCAAAAATGATTTCTAGCATACTAATCAGGCAAAATGAGAGTAATGCAGAGTCATCCTAATACAACCTTCTTGACTGTAACATCTGAGAGGTGCGAAATGCCATTCTCTGCATGCTTAAAAATCCTTTTATGCTGCTATAACTTCTCAAAGAAAATAAGCTATATTTGTCAGAAATAAATAAAAAATCAGCATGTAAGTCTTTTTGATGTTACTACTGTGCTGAACTGCAGCTAAATAAGGGAAGGCATACAATTTTGTACTACGCTTTTAACCAAAGCAATTAAAATAACAAAATATTTTAAGTAGTGAATGTGCCCGAGATGAAAAGGGAAGCACTGTAAAAAAATTCTGGTATGTAGAAACCCAGTCTTTCTTATGACATTGTTAACAGCCAAATGGCAGTCAAAGGACTGTTTGCTGTAAGATAGCTTATAAAAGCAAAAAAGTTCTGAAAACTCATAAACTTTATTAATATTATAAATAACATCTACATGGTATGAAGACTAAAATATCTAAAATTAAAGACAGATTAATCCTAGAGTACTTTATTTCCAGAATGTCAAATCTCTTATAAGGACAAAGTGTGATAAAGTAGCAGCAAATGACTGATTTATAATAGCATTCCTCAAGGTCTAAGGGACATTTTAATTTTTTTTTTCTCTCTCTTTATGGCAGGCCTGTGATAATTTAAGTCCCTCATTTGCATGAAAGAATTATTCTGTAGCTTTGCTGCTAATGATAATTGGTCCAGGCAAATGGTAGAAAAACCAACCCCAACCAACCTGTATCTTTCACTTCGAGCAGCATGTAAGGGTACACAGATGGAAATGTTAATGATTCTGTCTTATAATTATGTAGGTTTAGTGTGTTATTACGTATACTTGTTCCTTTTGACTAAGTGGTTGACTTCATAGGCCTAGAGGTACACTTATAGGAAGAGACTCATTTGCAGTAGTGCTGAGCACCCACAGATCCACCCCCAAGCCACTTCTGAGCAGGAATTATGGCACAGGTTTGAATTCTTTCTACAAAACTATAGTAAATATGGTTGGCAATATTTTTCTTCCTGAAACATAATTCCTCCTATGAAGGTGCACTTTCACTTCCTGCCCTCTACAGAATAAAATTCAAACCTTTAAGCATAGCTTTTAATGTTTCATAAATGTGCTTCCCTATCTTCTCTGCTCGTTTTGGAACTACTAAGTAACAGTAATAATAAAAATGGCCTCTGGCATTCCCTTGAAATTTCTCAACATTCAGTGTCAAAACCCAAATTCCCACTGCCTCTCTCATTTAGATTCATAAACTTAAATTTGTAAATTCTTTATTCCCTCTCTAGGTATGTGAAATCTAAATGGGTTCATTAAAAAAGTAATTCTAGTTGAAAGATATACTAAGCTATATGCCAACAGCTAAGTTGGGAGAGTGGAAGTTTAATATATTAGGTTTATTTTCACTAGAACCTTCCATGCTTTTTCTCTTTTTCCACTCTTTCTATATGTGCTTTCTTTTACTGCACTAGTATACCTGAAATTTAGACTCTTTCCTTTCTTCCTTTTGCACTGTGGAATAGTCCACAAAATTTTAATTTTATCTTTCCTCAATGATTTAGTAGATTCCAAAAGAGGTTCATAACTCAGATGCATAAACACAGAGGAAGACTTTATGATGTTGGAAAAGAAAGAAAAAAGAGTCCATTTGATATTCAGGTGTGGTTTATTTGTTTCTTTTATTTATGTGGGGGGTTTTTTCATTAATTTATAATTTCATTTAATCTCCATTGAGCTCAGTGTAAACTTTTCATTTAGGTGTTTCATTATCCACACTGACAATTAAACAGAAGTTCTTCATAGTAGAGTTTACATTCCAGTCATATTTTAAGAGAAACACTGGATTTTGTTAAAAGAGTTTTTCCCTTTGTCACTAAACTTTGGTCTGTAAGATGTGATTCATGATTGCCCTTTCAGCCAATCTAAGTCAAGTCTCTCTTTTCTTGATCTTTTAGATAACTTAGATCTAGTGACTACATGGTTCATTGTCTTAGCTGATATAGGAGCAAGAATTAGCTCTTAAAGTCAGGCTGTCATCAGTGTTTTACATAGTTAGCAGACACTATGCTTATTTTTTTACTAGCGTCTTCTTTTCTGTGCTCTTGTCTGCACTGGTCATAACCTTTTTTATAGCCTTTCTGGAACTCATTTTCATGTCTCTCCTGGTTTACGGCAGTGTCTGCCTGAGAGAAGGCTCTGTGTGAAGTGTGGAAAAGGACTTGATTGGACCAGAAAACAGTGTCAGAACAGACTGGTGATGAAATCTCTCTCTTGAGCATCTTACGGAATCACAGAATTGCAGAACTACAAATTAAGCTGAGTTGGAAGAGACCCACAAGGATCATCAAGTCCAACTCCTGACCCTGCACAGGGCATCCCTAAGAATCACACCATGTGCCTGAGAGCATTGTCCAAATGCTTCCTGAGCTCTGTCAGGCTGGTGCTGTGACCCACTTCCCTGGGAACCTGTTCCAGTGCCCAATAACTACCTGTGTGAAGAACCTTTTCCTGATATCCAACCTAAACCTCACCTGACACAACTTCACGCCATTCTCTAGGGTTGTGTCACTGGTCACAAGTGTGAAGAGATCAGTGCTTGCCCCTCCTCTTCCCCTCATAAGGAAGTTGTAACTGCAGTGAGGTCTCCCCTCAGTCTCCTCTTCTCCAGGCTGAACAGACCAAGTGGCCTCAGCCACTCCTCACACGGCTTCCCCTCAAGGTCCTTCACTGTCCTCCTTTGAACATTCTCTAATGCCTTTATATCTTTCTTATATCGTGGTCCCAAAACTGCCCCCAGGACTCGGAAGTGAGGCCAGCCCAGTGCAGAGCAGGGAGGGACAATCCCCTCCCTTGACCTAACTAACAGAGAGACTTATAAAGTAGAACAAAATTACTGTGTCTCACTTCTTCATATGCTTATATATGTAACCAATTTGTAACCAAAATTTAACCAGTCATGTAGTTTTAATGCCCATAACTAATTTTTATTTCTACTGCATAATCAGAATATTGATGTGATTTCTCTGAGAACTGTCTGTTTGAACAAAAAAAAAAAGTTTTCTAAATCCATTTTTGAAGTTAAATTCCATGATTCTTGTTTCTTTCTTTTTGAAATCACTCAACAGAAATACTGATTCTGAAGGTATGCATTTTTACAAGTGAATGAAGTTATGTTTAAATAAAGCAAGAAGATATTGGACATATTCAGGAACAGATTCTTGGAATTTCTGGGATAAAAACAGTTCCCAGACAGTTTGCTTCTGTAATTTATTAAGAATTCATGAAAACTTTTTCACATTTACTTCCCACACTTCCGCATTTTGATATTTTGCTCTGCCTGTATCTTTTACAGATGTATCAATGGGACTCTGCATGGAATTTCAAAATGCTGTTCAGACACTTCATTAAATATAAATTATTTACATATTCCTGCTTAAGGAAAAAACATATACTCATTAGAAGGATTTAGCAAGTCCAGCTAAAATAAGAAAGTCTTTGTGGATCAATCTTTGTGGATATATAAAATATATATCTGTCATAGCTATCTGTCATCTTCCCAGAAACAGATTGGATCTTATAGATGGTAAAACTGTTGAACTTAATTATTTTACTCTTTGCATGCAAGTTTTGGTGAGCAGACTCACCATAACTACCTGGCCTCATTCTCCAACTAGTCTGGCTGTGCCTATCAGTGCATTGGGAAGGATTAATGTAGATTCTATATTCAGACTCTGCACTCTTTGATCTGCTCCGATATTAGACCTCCTTTCTCCTAGCAACAGGAATGTGAAGGTTCTACACAAAATAAAATGAAATACAAAATACTAAATTGAGGTATCCTATATTTTTCTACTTTGCTACTTTTTAATTTTTGCAGACTTTTTCCCGAGTTGCTTCCAGGTGATGACATTTCCTTGGACTGAAGGCTATGCTTAAAGACCGCTTTAGTTGTTAAAATTAGGGTGAATTAAGCAAATAAACATATAAACAAACATGGAGAGTTAAACTGTGGAGCACATTTACAGTGAAGAAAGTTTTTTTATTTGCTTGCTTGCTTGCTTGTTCACTTATTTAAATATTTTTCACATACAGGGGTAGACTACTGGGAAATGACAAGATAAGTAGGACATACGTGTGAACAAAACCATGCTATCACAGGGCAGATATGCAAGTCTGGCTTGTGTTACCAGACTGTTCCTGCAGGGCAGTGCATAGCTGAGAATTCTGTGGACTTGTCTCAAGGGCTGAAGACCGTTTCCAGGCCTCAGGTACAGGGTCTACTCCACATGCCTGACTTCCCAGCATCTTTGACAATGAGAGAGGTGCTCAATGAGGTGCTGGCAGATCTTACGGATTCTCTTATTCTAGTTCCATAAATTGTGAGGAAATTAAAAGACCTCAGGATGCAATTTTATTTTCAATTTTTTTTTCTAATTTGTTCTTTTTTTTTTTTTAACTCATTAAGTGTACTAGCAAGACAGCAACATGCAAAGACAATTGTTTGCCACTATAATGGGGAGATAAAGGCTGTTAATTTTCTCCTTCCTTTATTGTTGCACAAATAAACCACTTCAAATACAGAAAGCAAGCAGGAAAGGAATCAAGATTCTTGAAAGTGAAAGAAGTGGTGGGATTTCTTCGTCTTCTTTTTTTTTTTTTTTTGTTACATCACTTTTATTCTCGAGAGTATGTGTGACTTTTAGACTACACTACTGTTCTGAATGCATGGTTTCTGGTAGAATGAAAATAATGTACACACTTGCAAGGGGCTAAAATTAAATCTGTTAATAATTACTTTGTGTTGAATTGTAAAGGCAGACATTATGCTGCCAGCAGTAAGTAGACAATTTGTGCAGCTGCTAGTTCAGGGATACCACAATCCCCATATGCAACAAGTTCATCGCAGCAGATGTCGGAAACTGAGACACTTCATCAAACACTACTTGTTTTCTCCACACATTAGTTTGGAAATCCAGGCTGCACTTTGTGCTGATCTGGGTTTGATGGTTTTCAACAACTCTATTACTCTGACATAAGTGACAGCACACTTTATTCTGCTGATGTACTGCTCTTTGTTTTGTGTAAGTGCACAGATGAAGCTTTCACATCATCTGTATTCTTTAATTGTAAAAAAGGCCTTGTGATGAAATGTGAGAGGCAGGAAGCCTTCTCATGTCACCACAGAGTAGCTAGTGTCATTCAAATGACAGCAAAGACTATTTAAAACATACAAAATCTACAATCCTTTTGGAAGGACTCCAAAGTACAAATATTCACAGGAAAATGCTATTCAGTGTATATTTTCTTAACAAACAAGGGCACTTTTTCAAGGTCATTTCAGTGGTGATAATGTGTGTGGTTTTCAGTTGGAGAGCTAAATAAATATCATGTACTTCCTAAAATTTGAATTCTTTTGGATGTATTAATACATTGACCATCCCCCATTGCCCTCACCAAAGAAGTGTGGAAAAACCTCAAGACCCAAAAGCTATGTTAACTCTAGTATTTCTTTAGGGGAGAGGACAGGAGAGAGGGGCATATCTGAGTATTGCTATGTCTCTGTTGCTAAATCTTTCAGGGTGTATTTTGGTTTGATTAGGTGGGCTTGGTTTCCAGATACCTGAGTTTTCTGTATCATCCAGCAAGCTTGTTTCAATTGCACTTGCCTGGGACAATAAAGCAGGCACATAATCATAAGAGCTGCTGTGTTCTTTCTGAACTTAGGAGGACAGTGCAATGGTCTTTCTTTCTTAAAGAGTCAAATCTAATTTTCTGATGGTCATGCCCATGCAATAATTCATTGTCTATGAGGTACCATATACTTTCCATCAGCAGAGAGAAACTGTCAGACAATTGTATTTAAAAGTCTTACTGATTTTCTTTCTCATTAAACTGAAGATTTTCTTTTAACAGTCCGAGTTGCCTCAGTTTACATTAGGAATGAATAACATAGACCCCTGGAGTGGATGTATAAATATATGGGTGTGTGCTTAAGCATGTATGTATTTGTATATATTTGTATATTGCACATGTATATAAACACACAGATATAGGCACAAAAATAAGGGGGAAATAGAAATGTAATTTGAAGAAGGAAGTTAGTAAACAAACATATCAAGAGGATTTAAAACTTTACAAAGGTGCTGTGAGTTGGAAAACATGCTGTTATTTTTCCTGATGTGATTTACTGAGGATTAGGAAAATAATCCTGTAATAAGGATTAGATGCTAAACAACTGAAATGAAAAGAGAGAAAGAAATAATCCTGACTGGAGGTTTTTATGTAGATGAGATGACATGCTGCATCCACACCGGTGGTGTCCCACCCTTAAGGGGAAGGGAACACCCAAGATTCATAGATTCTCGTGATTGAAATGAGTGGCAAAAGTCAGAGGGTATGCAAAAGCTTCCAAAGTTTTATTAGCAAGTTACACACTTAGCATGGAAATTGGCATGTTAGTCCCTAATCCTAGTATAATCACACAGCAGTTGGTTTTGGATAAAGGGGTAGGGAGAAAGGGAAGAGAAGCAGACAGAAATAGGAATTAAAGAAGTACTGTGAGAAAGAAAAGAAAGAGAGGAAAAGAAAGAGAGAAAAAGAAAACTACAGTCCTGGCTCCAGTACTGATCCAGCTGGTGGACTGTCCAGCCTGCATAAGGGAGTTTGTTCCAGGAAAGTGCTGCCCTACTTCTGTAAGGCTCCCTTCTCCTACATCTTGTTCTTTCTCACAGCTTGTTATTACCAACAGTCTTTGGCTGTTATTGCCAACAATCCTTTCTCAGCTCCACAGCTATATGGCTATTGGTGTTTGACTGACAGATTAGCCCCTTATCTCTGGGCTTCTATGCCACCCTCATGTCTGATCTTCTGCTGGTCCCTGGACAATCTATATCACATTGCCAGTCTGCAGTTTCATACGGTGATTTATGAAGTGGCTGGAGATTTCTCAGAAGAAAATGCTATGTGTAATTATGTTTGTTGGTCTAGTTTAGCCCAATTCCTCCTTTGCCTTAGATTCATCATTGCACTACAGCATGTTCCCTGCAGACTTGGGAAATATCCTAGTGACAGGGAGAAGAATGGTGAAACTTTGTGCTCTCGTCACTTTTGAACTCAGTGGACTCGGGATTTTAACTTCCATTTCCTATGGTAAAAATTTCCTATTTTTCATACATTTTATATGAACTTGTAATGAGCCATCTTAATTTCCCCCATTTCCTCAGAGAAATTACCTTTTTTCAAGTACTTTATTTTCTAGCATATTCTTTCATTTTCTTTGTTTACAAACTAAATTTTCTTTAACTAGATCAATGTCTTTACAAATAATTGTATTTGAGGACATCTCAAACTTTCTGTCTTGCTGAAAACTTTATTACTGTCAGCATTTTTCTAAAGAATAAGAAATATTCGGATAGTATACTTAAATATACTGAGAGTATTACCAGCATCCTTATGATGAATACCTTGAGAAGATATTCCTGTCACATATTACTGAAGAACTTCACTAAGATGAGGCTTTTACCTTTGCTAGGAGAAGGAAAGGAAATACCAAGGAGTTTTGGCCCTCTGGAAGAGGTTACAGATTCCTCATGGACTGGGCAAATGAAGCAACAGGATATTGTTAGTTATTCCTTTAAAAGTCTGTTTTCTACACAATGCTGGGGAACACCATCATTGCAAGGAGGTATGTAAACAAGATGAATATGTATATTCTGACTCTGAAAATCAGTGCAGCTATATGTCCACCAGGAAATGAAATCAGAGACTTTTGTACATTTGCTGCAAGACCTCATTTTAGGAGTCAAGTAGAGGATACATTGCTTTCTAGGAGCATTACAATTGTTCAGATCTCCAACTGCATATTCTTGAATGAGACTTGAATTGATGAAAGAAAGAACTCCCACACCAATATATTTCATGAAAGACAAAAGTAATTTTGTTGTGCTGTTCCATGCTGAAATTCCAGCAGTGCCGCACATTGCTGGCTAGGCTTTTCCATATGGGGACCTTATCCCTACAGGTTTTTACTGTGTGTTTCTCTGCTTTGAAGTCTCTTTCTGTATTTGAGCTTCCCTCAGGATTACTAGCAGCATTTACTCTTTATGCCTATGTCTTATCAGTATTTAGGCAATCGTAACCTTAGCACTGGGAAGTCTGAACTGTCAGTTGCACAGCTACAGGGACCAGGACATCAGGGGATATTGGAGATACTTGTCAGCTGTCTTGAAAGACACCAGCTGAGACTGGAAATACTCAGGTCAGTGGTGAATAAGTTTGCTACAAAAAAATTGAGGGATAGGGAGGTGCTGGTCATACACATTTCATATTTCTAAGTTCAGCTTAGAAAAATTCACTTCTGAAGACTCTGTCATCCCTTCCATGAAGTTTTTCTAGCCCTCTCTACCAGGGGAAAAAAAAATCTGCTTCATTAACACCAAACAGGGTAATTTCCCATATTATTTATTATGGACAAATATGCAGTCTGGTTGAGGAGAGGACACTACAGTGTTTGCAGCTTGACCTGTGTTTTCGTGGTATTCTGGACATTTCAGAAGCCTAGCAGTAGCAGTATTGACTGTGACAGCTGGAACAGTGTTTTGAACTGTTCTGAAATAAAAGACATTAGAGGGCCAGTGTGTCGATTTACAACTCAAAGACTGCAATAGATTTTATTGAAACTATGGCTTGTGCCAAGCCTAGACCCTGAGGTTTAAGAGGAAATGTGATCAAACCTCTCTAGGCATAAACAAGTTATTGAAGATAATAGTTGAAGTTGCCTAAAGCCTGGTAGGTCAGAGCTAACACAGTACATTAAGCAAGGACTGTCCTTCACAAAGATCAGAGAAGCTGTTTGCTAGAATTTATGCCTGATGGATAAAAAAGTCAGAATTGAGAATTGCACGTGAAATCTTGGGTGGAATTTATTTATTCTTTTAAAATTAGACTAATTCCTCCAGAAAAACCATTTTATGGACAGATTCTGAAGTATTTTCCATGTTCACTGTGTGCATGTCAAGCTCATGGATATGGCCTGGGATTTTTTTTTTTTTGTTTATTTATTTTTAATGCTTTATTTATTTTATTTACTTTTTTCCCAGTTTGTCTTTCAGGAAGTGAGCAGGCTTTTTGTGAGGTGGGTTGGTTGTCAGAGTAGGTGATGATTTTCCTTTATGTTTCATGGTTTTCTTTCATACTTTGAGGACATTTTTCCATCTTTCAGGACAGCAGGCATCTCTGAGTAATTTATTTGTCATATAGGTACTATCGAGATTTAAGGCTATTACCTAGGTGTGTGTATACCTGTTGCATTTGAGAAACCTGTTACCTACAACAGTGATACATCAGTGATACCATTACTAGCAACTAAGAAAGCTACTCTGCTACATGTGATAAAAGTGCACACCCATAACAGACAGATTAAATGCATTTTCAGACAAAGATACCAGAAAATATGGTAAGCCATAGGACTCTGTTGGTAATTTTGCTATTGATTTCTTAGGGAAGAATCTCAGACACTTTGATAATGGTGGGAGCTTAAAGACGCAGAAAGATTTTGAGGGCAACTCTGAAGGTAATCTGGGCCTTTAATGAGGTGCATCTATTGAAAACAGACCAGGCAGGGGTCATTGTAAACCCTGCTTTTAAATAGTTCTTGGGGGTTGTTTGATTTTAAAATCCATGTCCATCCACAGTAGATGCATTTGGGCTTAAAAAATTCCTTCGTAGATGGAAAAAGCTGCTGATTCTAGGAACATATTCTAGGAGCAGGTAAATATCCTGTTTCTTTGAGGATATTTACCATCAACATATTTCTGAGAATATGTTTAACCTAAACATGTTTAACAAATCATGAAAATTCTGTGAGAAGACAACAATTTTGAAGTCAGTCTCTGAGGTCTGAATTCCATCTCTGAACACTTAGCACTATTTCCTGCAACAAACACTGAAAACTGTGTGTCAGTGCCAGCAGGTCCACAAGGGAAATGCAGCTCTCCTCTACCTCACTCTGCCTTGTTGTGGAGTGAAAATGGTGTCTTATTAAAAAATATATTGATTCCATGTGTTTCCAACTCACCTGAGAAATCATAGGAGCCAATGCACTGTTCAGAGAGAGAAAAATGACTCCCCTCCCCTCCCCTCCCC
>WBMZ01008636.1:0-57965 GCA_013400975.1 Atrichornis clamosus | reverse complement strand
AAGCCAAACCCTTCTGGGATTCTTTCATAGTGCAGTATGTTTGGTGTCTGATCCTTCCTTGCTGTCCTAAAGATTTTGAACTCCACCATTTCTCTTCTTTCTCTTCTCCATCTCTTAAAAATCCCTTCCTACAGCAAATGTCTGGAAGAAGCATGTCAGAGAAAAAGACATCAGTGTTTTGTGGTGCCTGTTCTCATGGTGCCTTTTGATCCCTGTCTATTTGTGGAAGCCTCTGAAGGAGCTGTGACTATTCTTGAAAGGAGGAATAGCTGTGCCTTTCTGCACTCTGGTGTGCTTTTCTGTCTGCATCTCAGAAATAATTTGTGATTTGGAAGGAAATGATCATCTTGTCCCTTGATGTGACATAATGGATTTGCTGTCTGCAGCTGTTGGGGTGGTACCTGGCACTTGATCCACGTTCTGCAAAGCTGATGTGTGAAAGCTTTTGCTGGAGCTGTAAATGGGACTAATGGAGAAACAAAGGCAAGGAAACTCATCAGAGGCCACCTTAGCAGACAGTGTAGCATTTGGGAATTATCAGAGCCAGCAGCCATTTTTCTCAGCTTCAGTGATGGTTAAAAATCTGTCTTCTGTAATCAGTTTGTGAGGAAATAGCTGCCTTTTAGTTACTTGGTAATTTAGTCCAGATGTTTAAAGGCACTTTGTTGTGTTCATGCGTGTACAAGTACCTGTTGTATACACTAATGATGAGAAAACCCCAAACTAAGCAACCAAAACAAGCCACCTCAACCCCTCAGTGCCTCGAAACACGGCTCTGAAGAAGCCACACTTTGCTGTCTGGACACGAACACCATCAGATTTTTCAAGGTAACCTCCGGAATGTACCTGTGAGTCCTGTAACCCGTAAGAGCAGTAACCTTGTGATAGATGAATGTTTCTGAACAGGTACGGAAATGCTGATGCATCTCTCCTGCTGTGGAGCAGGGAAAAGAGCTCCGAGATTGAGTCCAACCCTGGACGGGTCAAGGACGTAATGATCTCGGAGGTCTTTTCCAACCTGGGTGCTTCTGTGAATGCCAGTGTGAAAAGCACTATTTTGAACATTAACAGATACAATCAAAATGATGATGGGTTTGACACATTAGTATAAATTAGTTATGGAAGTAGTTTAAATGAAAAACGTGTGTCTTGGCAAACAAACAGCAGCCAAAATGTGGACTTGCAGTGAAAGTAGAATTTTTCAGGTCCCTTTGATTTATTTTACTGAGTTTACACAAAGTGGAAAAGCTAAATGAGTTCTTTGTTCTCCCCTCAGCATAAACCAAGCTCTTCTGGCTCTAATATAATGAAAGGCTCAAGGACAGTGAACAATTCCATCAATTATTTTACATCAGATATTTTCCTTTTATGTTCAAACCATGATGTACTAAATATGTTCTGGAATATTTGAGTGATATTAACTGAAAAAAATTACTTTTTTGTGTGTTTCAGTACTATTTAGCTCTTATCCAAATGCAGCCTAGTGCATCACCAAAAAAAAAAAAAGATAATCTGGGAAGCAAATATTATGTGAAACTAAATGTAAATAAATTCGGTGTGAGCTCCGAGTTGTCGAGCTTCTTGCTTGCTTCTGCCTGCCTCCTGTTGGGTCTGGCAAAAGGAGTTCAGCCTTCCAGTTGGGAAGGAAGTCCTTATTCAGCTGTCCAGCACAACAGTGCATTTGTTTAACATGACTTCTTCGAGTGAGGAAATGCCACCCTGTGCTGCACTGGAGTCTACCTGGTAACTCCAGGAGGGAATCCTGCTTGTCCTGGGATACTTCATGACTGCAGGTGCGTGGCTGAGTACAAGGCACGCACTGATGTGACACGTGGCAGCTGCCTCCATATTAATGAGCAGAGTTTTTGGGGCTCACTTGGGAGAGTTTCCATGAGTTGAGTAGCTGCCAGTATCCCCTGGAGATGCCACCCAGCTATTCCGAGATTCGCAGGCTCGTAGTGTTCTCTCATCCAGACATGTGTAGGTGTTACCAACACACAGAATTAAAGCTTTGGTTTAAATCTAAAGCATATTTTCCCAGAATTGAAAGAGCTGGGAAGAAATACTGGAGCAATCGTGAAGAGCAGTATTTTGTCTTCAGACATGGCCAGAATCAGCTGCATCAATGGAAGGGGCAGCTACGCCTGGTAATGAGAAAATGTCTTAACTTTCAGTTGGTCCCTTCTCTGTCTTGAACTGTGCCCCTTTAAACCTCTGTACTATTAGCATCTGCACCATACAGACGAGTGCCATTTATCCTGCTAAGTGACTTTTCCTTAATGGTTTGCTTCTAGAAGAGCAATCAGCAATTGCTGCAGAAAAAAACAACCCACTCCAGCATTTCTGTGATTAATGCAGAGGGCAGTTTATTCCAATCCCCTAAATGCTTCCTGCTATGCTTCCTGTCTGTGCCTCTGTCTAGGTTTGAGTTACAGCAAATTAATTTTCTTAATGTTCTTGATATGTGCGAGACAAAGGGAAGGGGAATTCAAGCTGGAATAGATGAGAGGGGCCCTTGGAGGGTGCAGCCTCTGTGGCAAAGCTCCAGGCAGTGACTGATGCAGGATTGACAAGATCCCCGTCAGTCTGATCTTTGCCAAGGTTGCAGGTAGCTGGAGTTGGGAAGAGTGAATTCCTGCTATCAGGCTGGGACTTTGGCCCTGCAGAGGCTCTGGAGCTGCACGGGAGCAGGCAGACATCATTAATGTGAGTGCAGGAGTGTTTCTCTGCCGCTTCCTTTGTTTTAATGGAGATGTTGCCTTTTCTGGGAGTCGAAAATACTCATTCCTCCTCTGCTGGCATAGAATTGGCTGTGAGAACCCTGTGTGTCAGTGACAGGAAGGTTTTTTTTAATGGCCTGGTGGAGGGAAGGCTTAGCAGAGGAGTCTGAAGTGGCTGGACAATGGAATCATGCAGTGGATGTCTGAGGTGGTGGAAGAGATGGAGCACATTCTCTTTCAAAGGAAGTTCTGACTCCTTTTTGACTTTCCTAGGCAGCAGTAGGCAGGCCTTCATGCTAGAGGTTTGCTGCCGTCTTTGTCTTGTCTGTAGGACCTGATTTTTTTTTTTTTTCCCTTTCGCCTTATTTCAGACTTACTTCTCTTCTGCTTGTTTGCTGCTGGAGGAGTTTTTGGGTATTGTGTCCTTGGCTCACTCAAAATGGCTGAAAAAGCACTTGTGTCTGCCTAAAAATCAGGATGGCTTTACTCAAGCTGAGCTGCTGCTGCTGGTTTGGATAGAGCTGCAGGTGAATCCTTCAGCAAAGCAGCTGGACATGGCTGGAGGAGGGGCCAGTGGCTGAAGACAGTTGGAGTTTGGTGTATCAAGGAAATCCCCAGCTTTTTTTTTTTTTCTTTTTTTTCTTCATTTCCTGACCTTGGAATGCTGTACAAAAACAGTTTTCACAAAGTTGGTCTATTCTAGTCCCTCACTTCCAGACTCACCCACTGGTTCTTGTAATTTCTTTTCAGCTTTTCCAGCTGCCTCTTAATATTAAGTATTTATGTATTCAAATGATAGTTATGTTCCTATGTTCTTCCAGCTTCCCGTTTTTCTTCCCTAGTTGAGTTATCTTTGATCTTTTTTCACTGGACAGTCATCAGAGTGGCTTTTATCCACCACTGTACAATCATAACCATAATTCTTTTCCACTTTTTTTATTTTTAGTTGCTCTTAAACCCCAATGTGACTTGGAGAAGAGGATAGCTTTTTTTTCCCCTGACACTGCATAAACAGTAGGCAGATCAAACGCTCATGTCCCATAAAATTGACCTCTTTATTTGGATGCTGTAGTGCAATCACAGACTTGGAAAAAGCTTTTCCCAGTGAAAAAAGCTTTTCCAGTCTTGACTCATCAGCTGGTTTGGTGTTAAAATATTTCCCTCCTCTCTGTTGAAATGCAAAGGGCTGATAGGGTTGCCCCTGTTTCCAGGCTTGGTGGACTCTGTACTGTCACAGGGAGTAATTTACAGTTAAAAATATATTCCTTGGCCTTAGGAATTTTACAGTTTTGCATAAAAATACAAGAGGTTTTAGGAAGCTCAAGAGGAACCTTGTGCGAATTACTGCACGCGTTCCCTCCAGTAAGTCCTGCCATCTAGAGAAAAGTCTCCCTAGGGAATTGTGTGGCTGATGTTCTAAACGGTTGTTTAGTCTGTGCAGGTCTTGCCCAGCTAAGAGTGAATCAGAGATTTGAGATCTGGCTTTGCCTGCCTGGCTCCAGACCCCAGGAAGAGCAAAGGATTTCCCTTTTGGAAAGTGGAGGAGAGGAAGAAGTGTTCTACATGAAATGATTCTAAGAGGTCTCAGAACAGCTCCTTGCTTTTCCCTGGATTTGATTCTTCTCAACTGCTTGCGTAAAAACCTGAATCCAGAATCAACCCTATGGTGCACTTAAAGCTGGTTTTTAGGTAGAGCAGCCTGAAGACCCCAGAATATTTTCTGTGCATGTTTATACAAGGAATTGCTCAAGTTGGAAACAAGTCTTCAAGAGTAAATATTACAGTTAAATAGGAACTTCACTAGTGTATGTCCGTAATAAGAAGGGATTGTTCTTCTGGAAAATATTACTGGAGGAGAGTATTTGTTTCAAGATACTCTATCCCATTTGGAGTGTAGATAATTCTTCTCTAAAGAATTTTCTGCTCCAAACCCAATTTCTCATATAAACATTTTCTTTTGCTCTAGTTGAGCCCCACAATTCTTTCTGAAATATCCTCTCTTCTAGAAAAGAGCAGAGTAAAATAAACAGCAACAAAACTTGTTCCATTTACTATTTGGAATCAAATTTCTATCTTTTAAAGACCAACTTTTTTAATTTTAAAAATTGTTGTAGATGAATATCAAACGTTAGATTTGCAGACCCTTCAGGTTCTGTGGCCTCTTCCCAAGGCATTTGTAAAGCACAGCTGGGAAGGAAGAAGTTTATTGTCAGCTGAGTGAAACTCCCTCTGGAGGGATCTGTGTCTCAGGAAGCTTTTAGAGGCCTATCCATTGAAAGGTTGGGAATTTTGCTGGTTTAATATCCTTTGAGCTTGGAGTTCTTAATTCGCAGCGCAGGCGGAGCAGGCAGCAGGAGCATCGAGTGTCTGTGCTGGTGGCCTCTGTCCTGCCCCAGGACCCAGGAGGAAAGCTGGGACAGCTCAGGAGCAGAGTTGTGAGGGGGAAATGGGTAGTGTGGTGTCAGGATATACTTCCCTTGAATCCTTAATATCAAGGATTTGTAGCTAGGGTGTGTTACCTGGACTCGTAGGGGTGTCTGAGGAGCCCAGGGCGTGCAGCTCCTTCGGCTGTGCTAATCTCAGTTTCTGCATGGTTTGGGTTTCTGTTGCTAAAATATAAATTGTGGTTGGGGTTTACTTGGTGCCAAACCCCAGGATTCTGTGCTGCCCTTGCACACGCCCTGGTATCCATGTCCCGTATTTTACACCAGCTGTTTTCCTTCTGCCTTGCCGGGGAGTTGCATCATGTGGACAAACCCGTGTGTGGTGGTGCAGCTCCGGTTATTTTTGCACCAGTCCCCAGGTGTTCTCCACAGACATCCCTGTCAGCTCGGATCAGAGGATGCTTGGAGGAGAGCTGTGCTTAATGAATGTACTCTGGGCATTTTTTTACCTTACAAGCTGCCTCTTCATAAAGCCAGGCTGCATCGACCTTAAATCAGGATTATTTTAGGATCTTGTGCGAGCCCCTTTCTGAAGAAACGCTCACCTGTGTGCCTGCCTGGAGAACGGATCTGAGGGAGCTCCTGTGGAAGCTGTTCTGCACCTCCCGTGTGGAAAGAGCAGAGGGCAAGTCTTAGTCCTTCCAGTGCTGCCCAGAAGATGGTAGGTTCTGGGAATAAGATGGAATCATTGAGAAGGAAGCTATATGGAGCTCCCTTTCCCTGCTTTTCCTCCTCCTCTTTCTTCTTTTTCTTCTTCTTNTTTTTCTTTTCTTTTTCTTCTTCTTCTTTTTCTCCTCCTACTTCTTCTTCTTTTTCTTCTTTTTCTCCTCTTCCTTCTTCTTTTTCTTCTTTTCTCCTCTTCCTTTTCCTTCTTTCCCTTTTTTTTCTTTTCTCTTTTCCCCAGGCAGGAAAATCGTCACCAGAGTGTGAGAGAGCAGAAATTTCTTGGTGGCAGTGTAGGTAGTTGCAAGAGGAGGGAGCAGGAGGAAGTATCTGCTTGTTTTGCTGGTGGTATAATGGTGCTGGGGAAACATTAGGCAAAATTTAAACGAGTTAAAGGATGGAGAGAAGGCAGGTGGATGGTAATCCCTTGCATTTTAATAGGTCTCCTGAAACTTCCCTAATTTGTCACTTGAAATGGCTGACTTAGCATTGCTTGTCGTGCTTTCAAGGGCAAAACATCTTTGGGAAGAGAGCAGTAGCTTGTTCCAGAGGCTCCATTTGGCATGTGGTCCAGGGAAGCGATGCCTGGATTCCCTCAGCTGGATGCTGGCATCTGCTGGTTTCGCTTGCATCAGGATAATGTTCCCCTCAGAGGAGGGAATGTTTCCCTTCAGATATGTGTCCTCAGGTGGCTGCCTGTTCTATCCCTGCTGCTCTCTCTGCCTCAGGATTTTGCCATCCCAGTGCTGCTTTCCGTAGCTATGGAGTCTTTCATGTTCTATGCCATGGCACCATGAAGGAGGAATTTCTTCTGAGACACTGACTCAAACTCCAGCATCTCTTCTCTCTCCCTGCAATCTGCTGCATGGGGTTTTACCTCTTTTCTCTAACTCACCCCTCCTGGTTACATCTTATGATACAGTTATTTTAATTTATCACTTTAGCTCATTACATTGGAGCAAAGGAGGAAATGACATGGAAATGACAAAGGTGGAGGTTGGACTCTGCACAATTTAGGGGGAAATGGGAAGAGCCCCATAGTGTGGGATATGTTGTAACACTTCCCAAGATTTTTGTGCCAGACTTCCTGTTTACACAACCAGCTCCTGGTAGGATGAATGGCATTCTCTCTCTCTGCCCAGCTTCCAACTGGGCTGAAGAAGTTGTCTACTTGAATTGCTTGACTGTAAATCATAAGATTTATTAGGAAGGGATCCAGCTGTGCCTGGGCATTGTGGAAATAAGATAATTGTGGGTCTGAGGAACCTTAATGAAGCCTCGTGGGTTAGGAAGGAAGGACAGGAATGGATGATGCTCAAGCAGCATGACAGATGTGGTGCTGACAGATGTCCTTATCTGCATTTGTTGGTGACTGCAGAGAGGCTTTAATTAGGAAGGCAGCAGCTGTAGGGAAAGGTGATGAACCAAACTTCAGATAATGAAATATGACAGGAAAAACTCGGATTGAAGAAGCACATTCAGGTGCTTTTTGGAGAAACACAGCTTCCTCCCCTTGCTTTGTCCAAAGGCAGTAGGATAGGGAGAGACAGGTGGGCCGCTTTCGGAACATTCAGGTTATTCCTCTCACAGCAGTGAACGTGGCTCTGCTTCAGAGATAAGATAGTACAGATATTTTTTGTTATCCGAGATTCAGGGTTAACCACAATGGTACAGAGACCTTTTCCAGGTGGAAGAGGATGGAGACACCTTCCCACCAACAGTGAACATAAGGTATGGAAGTATGGCGCAGTGGCCAGCTTTGGATAACCAGGAAGGAGTTTGTAGGTGAGCCCTAGATCCCAAAGAAACTTCCAGATAATTGAAATAATTAAAAAACTGGTGGTTTAGGGGAGGGTGGTACTTTTGTGTTTAAAGTGAAAAGTGCATTGTGCAAAGGATTTGAAAGGACAAGACCTTACAGGTCTGTGCTGTGCTTATTTGTTACAGGCTTCATTGAGATACTTCTCCAGTTTTCTGGAAGAGCCCCGAATCCAAGATTTCTGCATTCATGTGTTTGGAATGGGAAAGAGGAGAATGTTGGCTTTTTTCTTACGGGAAGCTGGAACCCTGCTTGGAAGGGTGTAGAAGGCTTTCCTTCTGTTTGAGGTGGAGTAGAGAAGTAGTTCCTTGGTACAAAGAACTAGAAATAAATCTCCTCAGGTCCTATCCTGGCAGGGTTTGGAGCCAAGAATGGAAGGTAGATGCTTCATCATTTTGAGTGTCTAGGAATAACAATACAGAAAAATGGTGCTGAATTAGCACTTTTTGAGTCGCTTTGGGCAGCTCCAGGCAGGAAGGGTGAAGTTGAGATTTCTGGGAATAGTTTTGCTCTGTGAGGATCAGAGACTTCAGGCTGTTTTGGTCAGAAGGAACCTGTAATGACCATCCAGTCCAACTGGCTGAGCCACTCAGGGTGAACTTCCTCAAATCTCCTCCCTCAGTGGAGTTGTGTTGTCCTTAAAGGAGCAAAATTCAGACACGGTAATTTGAAGGAAAGGTGGTAGGCAAGAGTTCACTCGTCCTTCTGAGCCTGTCTGTGATCTGTATGTATGAGAATTAGCTCATGAAAACTACTTTTCTCTCAATTTCTCAGTAGTTCCAGGAGAGGAATCCACTTCTGCTGTCTTGGGAGAAGCCTGAGGCCTTCCATGGGTCACACATCTGCCAAGGCAGGACAATCCTGATTCTCTTTTTGCCGTGAGTTGACTGGAACAGTTCCAAATGGAAGCTGAATCATTCAGATTCCTCTCTTCCCTCTTGTCTGTGCATGGAATACCAATTAAAATCTTCATTTAACATTATCACAAACCCCATTTTGATATTGTGGAGGTTTGGACCTCTTAACTTACACTGAACTCTTCCAGGTTTTTATTCATGGCATTCAACCTGATACATTTGCCACGTCTAAATAGAATCTTCTGAGTGGTTTTTTGTTGAAAACACCTCTTGTAATGAGTTAGTTAACCACTGCTGAGATGTTTTTAAATACATGTTGTCCTGTTTGCAGCATTTAATGAATATTTTCTGTGGGACTCTCCTCAGATTTGTCAAAACCTTCGGATCTTATGATACAATTGCTGTGTTACTGCTGGAGCCAGTTTGCCTGGGTAGTTCCCGAGAGGAAAAATTTTAATTTTATTTTTTGAAGGAAAAATCAACTGCTTAATCTAGAAATTTCTTTACAGTGCTTTAAGGACTTTGAGAGAAGTTCATAAAATTGCACAAATAACTGTCAGATATTGGCATATTTTTCCCACTAATCATTTTTTTCCCATGAAATCTTTATCGTTCTGGAGCAATCCTGAAGGCTATTGCATTTTGTGTGACCAGTATCTAATAAATGAATTTACTGTTCCTTTTTTAAGATGATGCATAGGGTACTCTTAAGGGGCGGCTCTAGAACCAGGGATGAGGTGTCTCCATGCCATCAGCACTCCGTGTCCCGTTCAGCTTTGAAGTGGGAAGCAGAGCAGCTCAAACTTGAGGGAAAACAAGAAGCTGAAGGTTAAAACTGGAGTGCAGTGACAGGAATTGGGGTGTTCTGGGGCGTCTTTACTGTCAGGGTCTTTTGGATGTGCCAGCTACTCAAATAATTTGCCTTTATTAGGCAGCTTTATCAATAATACTGTATTATGCTGTTTTTTGGCTGTCTAATAATGAGAGATTTTCTTCCTTTTTTTCCAAACTTCATTGGAAATTGGTGAGGCATGGGATGAACATAGGAACCTTCAAAGATCCAACTGGTTTTGATACGTTCATGCTGTGCTAATATAGGCAGAGGGAAATGAGGTTTCTGCTGGTGTATCTGCAATGACTTCACCTAAATAGATTCCACGGGAATGTGCTAAAGGAGCAGGACTCCATCCATGAAGCCTGTTCAGGGATGTCCTGGATTTACCCTCTCAGTTTGGGACTGCTGCTGAAGGACAGAAGATCCTGTTTTCCTTAAGTACTTGTGAAAACTAAAATTAAGGTATTTAGCAATTTGTCTGTTCAGATTTGGCTTTTTATATTTTTGGGGGGTTAATTTCTTGAGAAAAAGATGATAAATATCATATTAACTTTATTAATAGACTGAATTAAAACTTCATGCCTAGTTAAGCAAAACAGTTACCTGAAGCAGCTGAACGTGTCCTCATCCAGGCCTCTGGAGTTGGAATGTTCTGCAGGTTAGAGTGAAAAATAACCCATCCCAATCCCGGGACTCTGTACCAAGGAAGAAAATGAAGACAATCTGAGGTTTTCCAGACTGGCAGCTAAACTTGGTGGTTTCAGGTAGCAAATCATTAGACAAGGCAATAAGTACTTTATTAATACTGATGTAATTTCTAGTGTGTGTGTGTGTTACAATTGCCACTGATCATACTCAGGACTCGGGAGGGGGGAATGATGCAAAGAAAAATTCAGGATTTCTGAAAGCATTTAAGTACTTCTTCACAGGGAAGAGACATCTCTGGTGTTACTGTGTCATGTTCCTTGGGTATTAAAGTGAGTTTTTGACAGTGACAGAGAAAGGGCCATTTCTCTTTGTGATGCTTTCCTGCAGAGGCAGTGGAACAGAGAATTCCACAGGGAAATGTCACTGTAGAAGTATAACTGAAGAATCCAGGAGAGTGTTCCCGTATTAGATGATGCATTAGCTTATCATTTTCAGTTTATTTAACAACGGTTACTTTTGGAAAACATTGTTCTGTTTGAGGATTTTACTGCAGATTTCTGTCTAAACTGCCCATGAATATGGTTTGTTGTGGGAACAAATACTGTGTTAAGGGTATTTAAACCAGAGATTCATAAACATGTTTTCAATATCTGCCTCTTGTTTTCAAAATGGCTTGGTAGCATTTAATTTCTCATTTAAATTGAGAAATTAGTTGTAAAATCTGGAGATCAGTTGAAAGGCTATCTTGTTCTTCAGGTGATGGAGGAGCTCTTGGCTCTTCCCCTTTTGCCTGTGTGGAATTTGCACTTTCCAGAACCAGTCCTGGAAGAGCAGATCCACCCTTCCACTGTAATGTCTGTCCAGAGTGGCTAAATTACTTTTGATCTCCATATGTAGCATTTTACATCTTTCAAGTCTTTTACAAGCAGATAATTAGGTATTTAAAAATAAAATACTGAGATGTAAAAATTGGATCTTATGAATGATTAATTACTGAAGGTCTCCTTGTGGGTTTTTGCTCAGTCCTGCACAGGTTTTTAATGGAATGTCGGAATGATAGAGCCTGGAAGCAGGAGATGCTTCCAAAAGTGTCTTCACCCCCATGGGCTTTAACTGCCATCATATATAAAGTGAATATTAAACCACCCTTGCATGACAGTAATAAAACTTCAGTATTGGTCTCTGAAACTTGATAGGTCAAATTTTTGTGTAAGAAGCAAGTGGACCATTACAGAATAGAATAGAATATTTGGAGGTGTTTCTAAAAGCATTTTGTTCGTCTGTATGTGCTCACAGCAATGCTGTAATAACCTGGAACAAAGTTAAGTTGAGTTGTTCTGAAATTTCAACCCAAACACCACAATCCAAAATTGTTACTTTGTCCAAAAATGGAGTTACTAAGGAAATGTTTCCGTGGAGTTGGGGTTATGTTGGGACTATGGGAGCAATAATGAACAGGCTGTTCTGGGAAGAAGTAAGTAGTAAATGTCACCTGACCCTTTGAGCCCCTGGTAAGTGGCATCAGCCCAGCCCTTCCCACCTGGAACTGCAGCCAGGAGACAGCTGTGTAGTACCGGAGTCTGCCATGCTTTGCCTTGGCATCTGGGAGTCGTTCGGGAGCCTGAATGAACTTCTAGTCACTGACTTGCTGGGAATATAAAACACATTAAATCTTTCTCCAGCGGGACTTCCTGGAACTGTTTTCCATGTGCTTACCTCAGTGCCTGTCTTTACTAATGGAGTTGCATAAGATTTATTCATTCTTTGATTTTAAACGGAGCCTTGTAAATCCTCGAACTTCAGCTCAGGGGCAGCAGCCATTCCCAACTAAACTCCAACTGGAATGAAGAAGATGTTGCTAGCCGAGACCTAATACAGTTCTCCTTCCTTTCCCCAGTCATCCTCCAACTCTCCTGTCTCCCAAGTCTGCTCTTAAATGTGTTTATTTCCCACAGAAGTGTACTTAGAAATATAACTTAGCTACATATTGGGGATGGGATCCAGTCCAGTTGTGGAATACGTCTTCCCTGGGTGAAAGCCAGTGTTTAAAACCAGAGTAAGGAGACCAGAAGGGGTGACCACAAGAACTGCTGCTGCTGTTCATCAGCTTTCAAAAAAATCACTTCTGAGATGCAGGAGCGGCTTCCCATAACATCTCCTGCATGGAATGTCTTCTGGTGTCCAGTCTGTGCTGCACTTGCCAGCTGCGTTGCTGATCGGGTGCAGCTGGAATTCCCACAGCTCCGAGCTCCTGCCTCCACTCGCTGTGCCTTGCTCCTGAGAAGTTTTGAGTAGAGACTGTGATCACGTGGACTTCTGTACTACTAAATCTTCCTTAGCTCCATGGTCATCCAGACCTGGTCAGAGGATCCTTGGGATGTGCTTTGCAGAATTTCCAAGTGTTGTGATATTTATATTACAGTGTTTGTGGCTGAGGCATCTGAGGCATTTCGTGAGCAGTCCTTTGGAGAATATTTGAAGCCTAATTGGGAACTGTTTTAAAAAATTTCACTGTATAAGATATAAAGGAAAGCAAAACCTTCAGGATGTGGTGAAAAATTATCCTTGTGAGTCTTCAAATGTTGAGGGATTTTTTTCATTCCTGGAAAATAATGAGAGACTGTGCAGGAGTCTTTGAAATGTAAAGGTGGCCTGTGAGTACCCTTTAGTTAATTAACTAAGCTTAATATCCATGAAAACGTGTGTATCATCCATGATTCCTGTTCCCTGGTTGGTTTTAAATTCATGGAAGTAAAAGGCATCCTAGGCTGGATTTCCCTCGGGGTCCTTGTAGTGTAGATCTTAAGTATCCACTCTCATCCCTGTTCTCCAAAAGGCCAAGATTTCTGCCCAGGTGCTGTGGCTGGAGTTGGTTGATGTGTCACAGGATGGGACGCAGTTGGATGCTCATCCTGTCTTTTGGGTTATCCATGCTTTTGTGACCCTTGTCCTGCACCTCCTAGGAGTCAACACTGTTTGAGACCTTTCCTTTAGGGGTTTTGTCTCATCCCTTATAGCTCGGGCAAAATTCCTGAATCTTCCTGTTCCTTTGTTTTCCTTATCTGCGGAGTTACTCCAGTCCTTGATCTTCTTGTGACCTTACCTTGGGTTTGTTCTTCCTCGTTTGAATGAAACCACACGAGATTCCCTTACTCCTCTTGCTGTTCCCTGTTGTTCCGAGTGTTTATGTGCATGTTTCATTCACCCCATTACAGTTTTGGTCACAGCTCTTTACAAGATTCCAAGGCTCTTTCTCCAAACCAAAGCTCCTGCTTTGTGTGGTTGTAGGAAATTGAAGGCAGTTTATGTCTTCCACACCAGCTTAACCTAAATTAAATTAAATTTAAAAAACCCCCAGCATTCAGAAATGGGCAGGACTCTGCTTCCTCAGAACTCGCCTTCAGCCATATTTAATCAGGATATTTGCCCCTTCTGTACAAAATAATGGATTCAGTGCTCTGAACGTGAGAGGTGACAGCTGCTCTCTCCAACAGAAAACTGGGAGTCTGGCTCCTAATGTGGCATCGTGTCACTTCCCAGAGGCTTGGTGTTATACTGGGGGAGGAGAACTGGGATTGCCTGGAGGTCTTCCACTTGTGACACTCGTTTTGGCTCTGTTGCTTTTAGAAACCTTTCAAACTGTGAAAATAACACTGGTTATGTTACAGAGTTGGCTTGGGATTCCTCTGCAGGAAGCCAGACAGGGGGCCTCATCTCTAGAACACAAGGCCCAGGTTTTAAAATGAATTTTTATAGCTGCGCTTAGGAGGTAACATTTCCATGGTTTTTTATTTTACTATATTGACAGAGTAAGAAAATTATTATATTTAATAGATTTGCTCCTTCCTGTTCAGCAGTGAGGGGTTGCCTGTTATTTATTCTTTTCTACAATGTGATGGTAAAAAACACCCCAGTTTTTATATGAAAACTTTGCAGTGTGCAACTTAATAGTTTAAAAAAGCTCCAAAGTCTGAGTGGTTTTGGGACAGAACCAGAGGCCTGACCTGTTTTTAATGTTTCATTTCTTTGTGGCTGTGACTGAGCAAATAGAACAAGATTTGTTTGCATTGTGCTCTTTCATATATTTCCCATTTTGGGAGGAAGAGTCAAGCTAATTACTGACAAAACCCACAAGAGTTAATGAAGCTATTTATCACCGTGTATTTTTGTCCCTGTCACAAGGCTTGGTGCAGATCCCAAAGGAAATCTCGCCTGTGCATTAATAATCAGGCATATTGTTCTACTTTTATCAACTCTGCCAGTGCTGATTAGGATTTGCTTAGTGGAAAAGAGTTCTGAGTTTGTCATTAAAGTTGTAATGAGTCTCTGCACACTTTTATTGATCTGTGTGTTCCTTTCATATCCCAAAATACTAAGGGGAGCCTTTTCCAACTGTATGTGTCCAGGCTGTGCCTTTTGCCTTGGAGCCAGTCGTGATCAGTCTCAACGTGTGGCTGAGTTTACTCCTGGTAAGTGCAGGTACCAGGTAAAACTAACTGGCGTCTCCCTCAAGGAAAAAGCATGGTGCTAAATCCAATAGGATTCTAAGGGGTCTAAGGATAGCAAACAGGCTGATGCTGCTTTAGAAAAAGGATAATAGACAATACTCTCTTCTGCCTCTTCCTTTTCCCTTTAGCTGCTGCTGAGCTTTAAATACAAGTGACAATTCTTTGCTTCTCTTGCTGGTTTTAAAATGCCCAGGGACAGCATAAAATACATCCATATGGCACTGAGTACTTGGATCAGTGGCAGAGCAGGCTTTTATCCAGTTGTCCTTCAATATGTAGCTGTCAGCTGTAAAACTCTCCTGGGTTTTTCTGTAGTGTGCCTGGGAATGGTTGTGTAAAACGGAGGATCCTTTGGGAGAATTGCTGCTCTGCCTGTTGCAGGCAATTTCTTGTCCTTTGGAGGTGGACCAGTAAATACCAGTGAGCCAGCTCAGCTGTCTGAGTGGGAGGAGGAGTCTTCAGGGGGGATGTGAGCGTGAGGAACAAGGGGCTTTTCCACTTGTCACTGTTTGCTCACATCTTTTTTAGTGGCAGAAATGCTGCTCATAATTCTGCTCTGAGGTTAAGAGCAGGTTCCCTTGGGGTAGGGAAGCCTAACCCGAGATTTTTGGAATAAAAACCACAGCAGGAAGTTTGGAAAGGATGGTCTTTAAACTTGCCCTTTCCAACCCAACCCATTCTGTCGTAACTCTTTTGCCAAATATTTGAAGAAAACTGCAGTAGTGTATAACAAGAATTAGACCAGGAAAATGTTTACTGGAACATTAAGAATAAAGTGGAAAATTTTTTCATTTCAGGAAAAAGAAAACAGTCTTTTAATAACTTTTAATTAGCTCTGCATTCCTTGTTACAGAGACTAATATTCAGCTAGATTTAATCCCAAGTGTGTGTCTCCATCCAGATGTGCATCTAATCAAAAGCAGGGCTGAGAATTTCAAATTTAAGACATGAACCAGCCATGAACTGGCAGGTTTTAAAAGCATCTCTTGGAAAGAGAGAAAAGGAATCCTCGAGTTCTGCCGTGAATTGAATTTGACTAAAAAACAAGATGGGGAGTGTAGATCCAAGCCTTGCTGGGCACTGCTGTTAGCAGCACCCTGGGAAAAAACACTTTCTTTCTAGGTCAGAAAAGTGCATCAACCTCCATTTCTGTCTGTCTTGGATGAATGATTGTGGAAAACAGCACTGTTTACGTGCTCTGAGGTACCCAGAGAGAGGAATGAATGAAAATTAATGAGCTTTTCAGGCTAACACGTATTTTCATAGTCATCTTTTTTGTAAGGCAGTTACTGAAGTGTTAATCATTTGATTACTGGCTGTTGTAGATAAGGGAGTAATTGGTCCCTTTTTGTAAATGATGGAAATGCCTGACAGGAAGGGTCAGGCATGAAAACTCTTGTTTCCATGGATTTTTGCCCAGAGAGATTGGCTGGAACTAAAACCCCTTTGCTCTGATGACATCTGGGTTGTGACAAAATTCTGTTCCCTGTTTGCTTCTCAGTAGCAAGGTCAGGTCCTTCAACATGGCCCCAAATGCGTATGAAACCTGAATCATTTTGGTTTGAAATGAGTATTTATGAACTTCTTTTGGAGGCCGTGAAAAAAGAGCCTTTTGTGGTGGCCAGGGAGAAGGGCTGAATCTCTGCCTCCTGAGTGACAAAAACCAGCTCTGGTGCTGTTTGAGGTTGTTACTGAGCCTGAAGGAGCTGCAAATGTCCCTGTTTTCCTGGGGCTGTAACAAATAGAGTAGATATTTTTTGGTGTAACTCTTAGGAAAATCAAATTATACCCTCTGGGTCGGAAGGGAAGAGCACGTGAAATGCAGGCTCACTGCAGCTTTTTTCCCATCCTTAGAGTTCAAAATGGTGCTCCTGTGCAAAGGGACTGGCTCCTTCCTTTGTATCCCTGTTATTGCAGCACGTGGGAACGAGCTGCAGAGGATCCCAGCCATTCCCATAACAGCTTTATGTGTGTTCATCTGCTGGGTAGGTGTCATTCCTTGTTATTCCCTCTTACATCATGCCAGTGCACTCCACTCCATGCTTCCCTTCCTGCTGCTCTGCACCAGACACTCATAAATATTCATGCACACTTCCCACCATCCATTTAGGCTCCTATCCCTGGCTTAGGGTCTGTTCCAGTTTGCTAAATGCAGCTTTTTTTAACAGTGCCGAGGGCTGGCTGGGGAGCTGAAGGCTGATGTCACACTTTCTGCTTTGGGAAGTTGCTGGGAATTGCTGGGATGTTAAGGCTTTAAAAGGTTTTGCTCAGAAATTCTCCCATCACAAAGAGCTGACTGAAGTTCAAGGCATCTGATTGTCACAGGGTAAAAGGAAAATGGAAATTTCCTCAGCAGCAGATCGTGGCCATGCTGTTTCTTACTTAATTGAATGAGTAAAACTCATCTCTCCACCTTCAGTTCTAATAAAACTGTCTCATCTTGCCTTGAGAAGTTCAGTTTGGATAGAATCTTTGTAAGAACTAAGGGAGTTGAATTTGCAATGAGGAGATAATCACCTTTTTGTTCAGGATCTCTCAGTACTTTAAAACACTCAGGGTGCTGTATAGAGAGGAGAGGAAGGAGGGTGTTCCTGAGGCCAGTTTGGTTATTCCACCGGTTCGTTGATCACATGCTGCATCTCATTAAATTCATCCCCATTCTGTGTGGAGCACTGGGACAATGCTATTACTGATCAGCTGGAAAGGTGTTAAAATCTGTGTAACAAAAAAATAAATTAATGTTAAGAGGCTCAACACCCTCCCATCCCCAGGACCCAGGATCCCTGGAGCTCTCTGGTGAGCAGCACATCTTAACCTGAGCCAAAGGAGTGGTACTGGCATTAACTGACACTTTGAATTTGGGACTTCCAAGTTTGTGAAGATGTTAGGATTCTATGGAATGTCAAATACTATGGCCTGAGATGAGAGAAAATAAAATTGTTGGTATGAATCCTAGAATCCCAGAATGCTTGGGCTTGGAAGGGACCTTAAAGCCCACCCGGCTCCACCCCCTGCCACGGTCAGGGACAGCTTATACTAGACCAGGTTGCTCCAAGCCCTGTCCAGCCTGACCGTGGACACTTCCAGGGCATCCATATGCTTCGGGATTACCTTGAGCTTCCAAGAGTCTCTCATATTCTGCAGTCACTTTCTGTAGAGTTTTTAATTTGGGTTGTTTCTGCTATAAATAGTCTTTGACTAACTTGTGGTGATGGCTGTGTTTATTTCTTACGGCTTTGTCAACTGCTGGCTGACAAATGGAATGGAAAATGGGGAAAGGTCAAGTCTGTTTTTCCCTGCAGTTCACCAAGGCTGGACATACGGCTGCAGGAATGGAATTGGGCTGTGGGAATCCTCCACTGCCAATCCCTGAATTTCTCTGTGTCTTCTCTCTGCTCTGTGGGTACAGGCCAACGATTCTCAAATTGAGAACTGCAGGCTGCCAGCAATCCCCGAAGCCAAAGTAATTGATCCAGGACTATATCAAACAGTTTTCAATAGCACTTTTAATTAAAAGGCAAAATAAAAGCTTTGTTGTGGTGGTGACCTGAAAAGAAAGGAAGGATTGGCAGGGATTCACTGGCCTAAAATGTTCCGCTGCAGTTGTTTGACATTGTTATTGATTGTGTCTGCCTTTCTAGAGTTACTTTTTGAGGTAGGATGCCATAAACCTCCAAATAAACTGCCAAAAACCCCTTTCTGAGATGGTTGCTCTGTTGTCTGTCCTTCTTTCCTCTGCAGTCATGGACAAGCTGCTGCCAGCAGCATCTTTGTGACTGTTTTTCAGTGGAGCAGGTTCTGCAGCCTGTAGAACCTGTGTGTAAGTTCTTGGAAGGCTTTGACTTCCTTTTGGGCTGAGGTTTGCCGTGTGGATGTCTTTCTGTAGCCCTGTGAAGGCTGCTGGCTCCCCATTCCTGGAGGGATTTAAAGCTGTCTGGATGCAGCACTTGGGGCCATGGGTCAGGAGTGTCCTCGGCAGTGCTGGGGGAATGGTTGGACTCCATGATCTTGGAGGTCTTTGGTCACAGTTCTGTGGTTCTGTGATTCTGTGATTTATTGTTTTGCATTTTAGAAGTATCCTTGTGGACCAAAATGTGTCCTGAACTGCCAAAGAAACGCCTCAGTATTGATTTGCATCAGCACATTGTCTGCAGGTCTTCACTGGCCCATGGTGCTGTGGGAAGCAATGCAGCTGCAGATGTCCTTTGTCAAAGGAGTTGCAACAAAAATAGAATGGACCAAACTGCTGGAAGGGTGTTTTAAGGGGACTTTCTGTTCCGAGCGCACTCCCTGTGCTCCGCTCGCTCCAAAGCCGACGGATTCACTGCCGGTACTTTAATTTCCGTTGCCTGATCTCTGTGTGTTTGATCTCTGCCTCGAGCTTTATCCCATTGTTTGTTCTCTTTGGAATGAGTATCAAACCCAGAATCAGTTAAAATCAAGGTGAGTTGTTCGCTGGGAGGAATGAGATGAAATCTATTTAAGGTAGAAAATGACGGAACATCTCTTTAATTACAAAAATGGTTTAAAACAAACCTAAACTGTTCCCCGATTTTCTGGGTCTTGTTCCCCTGTAACTCTCTGGATACTCTGTGTTAACTTCCTAAACAGAATCTTCAATTCCTTCTTAAAGAAGCACATCTGTATAATAGGACAAGAATATAATTTATAACCTAAATCTTTAACTAGGCTGGGAATAAATTGTCTTAAAAGAGGCTGTTTGAACCATTTTGTTTGTACTACTTGGAGGGACCCATGGATGAATTTCAAGAAGGTTTATATTTTGCAGGCTTTTAACTGATTTTCTTTTTTTTTTTTTTTTTTTTTTTTTTTTTTTTTTTTTCCAATTTATTGAGGACTTAAGAATGTAAAGAATTGGCTCAGATGGTGCTTTGGTCTGATCTCATCTCCCATCAGGAAAGAAATGGCAGAATAAAATAGGTTTGACAATAGAGCAGGAGTGGAATCAATAGGGAAAAAAAATCAGGGTAAAAAATCCTTTAATTAGAGCAAGGAGATGAGACCTCTTCAACTGTGGCTTTTCCCTCTGCTCTCTGGGACTAGGCTGGATTCCATCTTCCGAGTTTCTCACTGTGACTGTGGATAAACTTCATCCTACTGAGAATTCCTTAGATGAATGCAGTCTGCTGGCTGTGTCAGTGTCTTCGGATAATGAATGAGTTTTGTTTCCTGCTTTGAAGGAACCAGGTGAAATTTCCATTGTTTGACAGTGAAGAGCAGAGGAGGATTCGGGGGGTTTATTATTTTTTAAAGAAGCTGCTTTAATCACTTTAATACAGCAATTCTGTTTCCAGTGCTGAGACTGACACACCTAAAAATATTCTTACTGGTTCATACAGATCATTTAAAGTCAACTCTGTGCATCTGGGGCTTCTTTTTAAACACAAATCTAAAAATGGTTTGGATGCATCCATAATTCAGTATTGTTCTTAGCAATGCTTTTGCTCTTGGTGACTTGGGTTGTTCTTTTTTTCCAGCAAAATAATTCCAGTGAAGATTTTGAGGTGAGCTTATCTATGCAAGAAAGTTGTGGTGTCACTGGGGTTTATCCTTCAATCAAATCTGAGAGGAGTCATGCGAAGGGCAAGAGAAATTTTGGGATTACGCTGCGATTATCTGCTTATGTGAGGAGAAGGCTTTTCTCATGTTCATTCCTTTACCTGTGGCTTTAAGCAGGTTGGATCTCTTAGCCAAGGCTGCTTCGGAGAGCTGGGAGAGGCCAAGTGCAGTTTTCCAGTTAAAAGGGCTGGATGTGTTGATTACTTTTAAGGTTATTTTGCTTTGCAGATATTTCTTGGGGTTTTTTTTCCTGACTGCTGATGCTTTGAAAGTTCTAAACAACAACCAGGATGAACTCAGCGGTTTAAATGTGACTTTTCCAGAAGAATCCCTGGACAAGACGTGAATCTCTCATATGATATGCCTAAGAAAACGAAAGGGGATGTCAAGCCCGCTCGTGGTGCATCCCACAGTCCAAGTGGCACAATCCCAATCACTTTTCCTTGGTGGGTCACCCTTGGCTGTGGCCTGAGCCCTTTGCAGGCTCTGGCACCAAGTGCCCTTGTGATGCTGCGCTGGCCCGCAGCTGATTTGTGTTACCTGATGGGTCCTCCCTCCTCCGCGGTGCCTCCCCAGAGCTCCCGCGCGGCACGGAGCGCTGCCCCCCGTTCATCAGTGTCAGCAGGGGCTGCACTGCACAGACACGGCTCCAGCCTGCAGGGCCCCAGCAGCAGGAAAAGGCAGGCTGCAGGAATCCGATGGAACGACCTTGGAATCTCTCCAGTGGCTGCTGTCGGATCAAAGTCGCTGGAAGCACGAGATCAGTGTATTGATTCCATGTTGCAGATGAATTCTCTCTGTGAAATCCCTGCCAGGCAGTGGCTCAAGGCTCCCAGACAAAGAGGATCGATCAGGTCGACTCGATTAGCTGAAGGCTTGGAATTCAGCCCCTCCTGGTTCATGGCAATTCCACTGACAGGAACTTCACCACTTCCCATCTTTTAACTCAATGATCTTTGGGCACTTTGCTGTTTGCTACCATGATTCAGTTGCTGATTTAAGAGGGTGTTAATACTTGGACATCTGCTGGTTTCTGTCCTGAACCAGTGATCCAGTCTTTCCTTTTAGGGGTTTCCTAATTTTATCTATCAGAACAGCCAACTTCTTCCTATCCCAAAACATAGGAAAACACTGCAGCCTTCCAGAATTCACGTGGCTGGGATGAGCAGCCAGTTCATTATGAGAGCCACCAGCTCCAGATTCTTCCAGAGCTGATCTAGCTGAAGAAAACCATCTGAGCAAGTCAGATCCGAGCATAAAAATTCCTGTTGGAGCTGGACCCATTCAGAAGTGTACATTGATGGTAGAAGGTGCTTCTGAGGGCTGGAGCCCCTCTGCTCTGGAGCCAGGCTGGGAGAGCTGGGGGTGTTCCCCTGGAGAAGGGAAGGCTCCAGGGAGAGCTGAGAGCCCCTTCCAGAGCCTAAAGGGGCTCCAGGAGAGCTGGAGAGGGACTGGGGACAAGGGATAGAGGGGCAGGACACAGGGAATGGCTTCCCACTGCCAGAGGGCAGGGTGGGAGATTGGGAAGGAATTCCAGTGAGGCCCTGGCACAGGGTGCCCAGAGAAGCTGTGGCTGCCCCATCCCTGGAAGTGTCCAAGGCCAGGTTGGATGGGGCTTGGAGCACCCTGGGATAGTGGAAGGTGTCCCTGTCCATGACAAGGGGAATTGGATCTGGATGGTGTTCAAGGTCCCTTCCAACCCAAACTCTTCAGGGATTTTATAATCACAGCACTCAAGCAATGGTGTCTGAGCCACAACTGTGTGATTAGGAGCTGTTTGGTGTGGAGTTTTTGTTGGATAGAAAGTTGGAAGGAGCCAAGAACTCATCTGGTGAAGCTGTTGTTCAGCCTCTTAATTAGGATGGAAAAATTTCAGAACTGACGTTCAGGTGCAGTGTTGAAACAAATAGTTTCTTTGGTTAATCACTTGTTCACTTGTTTTCTTGGCTTCCCTTCTATTCAAAAAATTCTTGGATGCCTTTGATGTAAATTCCTGGAGTGGAATGACATCTGGCAGCTCTGTGTGCCAAGGAAGGGCGGAGAATCCACTGGCCAGCTGAAGAGGTTATTTCAGAGTTTAATGACCCCTCTTCCCAAGTTCTGTGCCCGTCCTGCTGGGACTGTGGTTGGACGTGGCTTTTAACGGTGAGATCTGGACCTACAGAGGGAAAAGTGCTGGAGACCGCTCCTGAGCACTGAGTCACTTCTGTCCCTCACCTTTCACTTGGTTGGTGTGAACTCTACAAGCTGCCTGGTTTTTTTGCCAAAAAGTTCCTTCTCAGCTCCTGAATTGTTTGAGATTTCCCCTCAGTTCATGTAACACAGCTGCCAGTGTGTCCAGCAGAACCCTCCTCCCTGCTCCAGCCAAAGCAAACCCCATTCCCAGCATTTCCTCCCCCACCTTTATTCCTGCAAGGATAATGTCAGCCTTTTTCTTGGAATTGTTCCAGCAGCATACCAGGAATATTTTGGCCTAAAGGATACTGTATTGCTGACTAATGCTGCCCTGGACACGCTTGTGTGCAGAAATTTTTCCAAGAGATTATATTAACTCACTAGATTAAAAAAAAATCCAAACCAACTGCTTAATGAAACAAACTGAAGTCTTGAATGTCTTATCTGCTTCCTTTGGCTGTAACCCCTGGATTACTTATCCAGTTGTTTTCCCAGTGTATTTTCAGCAGCTGGTTGTTCTTGTCTCCGTGTGTTACCTTGTTTTGCTTCTCCCTGCTGAGCTTCATTTGCCTCCTGAGGTCACCTCGGCATTTTCCAAGATGATTTTGAATTCTGATTCTGTCCTCTCGCTTGCAGTCACTCCCAAATTAATGCCTTCTGGGAATTCATAAACATACGGGCAGCAAGGCGGAACAGAAATTAGAGATACAGAGGGAACTGCGGGCTCCATTTCTGCCAGGATTTTTCAAAGGAGTCGGTTTGGTTTTTTTAAAAGGAGGCATGGCAATGCCTCAGTATTCATGGAATTAAAACTGTGAGCAGTTGGTATTAATACCAGCTTGATCTGGTGCCTGTCAACATAAACCTCAGCCTGTTCAGAGAAGAAAAAGCTTGGAACTAAGTCTCCAAATATTGGTTGAAGCAGATATTTAAATATAAACAAGTCAAGCAGCACCTTATTTTTCCCCTCTTGTGAAATGAGTGTAGGTAGGGTAGGGAGGCTCCAGGACTAAACCAAGTATTTTCAGATTTTATAGTCTGTGGACAGATTCCATCCAAGACATGTTTGTGTACAATCGGAAGGGAAAAATTTGCTGGAAGACTTCAGTCCTTCAGGGGTCGTGACTTCAAAGCAAATAATTTCCTGGGTTAGATTGGAGCTCTAAAGAATTAAATGTGTCTGTTTGCATCAGTGGCCATGTGAGGAAAAGCAGCTTGTTTGTGGTGCCACAAATCAATTACTGGGTTTCAGCCTGTCTGATTTGCTTGTCTGTGTCTCTTGGGGATTGTCACTGGATGTGGAATGAAACCCTCCTCCCCTCCCAGCAGCTCGTGGCTGTTTGTCCTGCACCAGCTCGAGCTGCTCAGCACATCTGTGGGACAAATCTGAATAAGGGATTCAGCCATCCTGCCCATCTGGGATGTGTTGCTCCCAAAAACCTACTCACCAAGGGGAATATTTGCTCTACCTTTGGAGAGGCAGCTTTTTAACTTTGTGGGAAACCTGATTCTGCCTCCAGAGCAGAATATGTTAGAAATTCACACGGGAATTCAAATTTTGACTTGGGAAAATCTCTTCTCTCCAAGGCTGTCTGCTTCATTCGTGTTAGTTTAGCCCTTGTGCAGAGTTAACTGAAGATTAAAGTGCTGCTTAATTGTGGTACTGGAGATTTTGGTGACAATTTTATGGTTAGATTTAAAAGAAACAAACAAAACCACCCAAAACCCACCCCAGAAATCATGGAATCACCATAGAATGGTTTGGGTTGGAAGAGACCTTAATCTTGCCTTAAATCCCCCTATTCACGTGATGGTCACCCTGGAAGGGAACTAGAATCCTTGGAATATTGCTTGAAGAACACAAGCCCAGGCTCGTGAGCCTCTTCCTGCCTTTTATCTGCACCTGCAGTTTATGGTGTCCAGCATAGGTCACACAGCTCGTCTCCTCTGCCAGTGGGAGGTGGCAAATTCCAGCTGCAAGGGGGTTGGAAGAGAGCACTGGGAGGTGATGTATCCTTGAGTAACTTCAGTTGCTTCCTAAATAATTGGCCTCCAATTAAGAGGATTTATACATACTGCAATGAGGCAGGTAGAGATGGTCCAGTTCCTGTGTATCTTGCTGATCCCCTCCAGGTGAAGATGTAGGAGAAGGAAAAAGTCCCAGAATGATGAGTTAGGCTTTGGCCCAGCTCAGCTGTGTTGTTGGTCTTAAAGGAGTACAAAATAACTATTGTGACGATGGTGAGGTTTTAAAGTGAAGAATGCCCATGTTTTATGAGTGAGAAGAACTTCTTATTGCTGATAAGTAGTTGTAGGGGTTGTTAAATTCATTCATTTAATTCAACTAAAATTTCTGAAGGACTTGGTAGAAATCGGAGCAATGAAATTATTTTAATTTTCATCTCAAATCACAGATATTTAAGAGTAAAACTGATGCTTGGGAATGATACAGGAAAAAAATGTGTCTCATAGTGACTTTGTAACTATAAAGTCAAATAGCTGCTCTTTTCCTTGCAGGAAGTTTAAGTGCACGCTATGGATCTGTTGGACAAAGTAAACCATTTTTACATCACTTGCTTAAAGCTTGCTGTGGAGCTGTTCCTTGAATCCATGTTTTTGTTCTTCTTTTAGTGGGGAAGACTTCCTTGATCACCAGGTTCATGTACGACAGCTTTGACAACACCTACCAGGTAAATTAATCCCTGTTTATTGTCCTTGGTAAGACTCCTCTGCTGCCGTGTCTCCCACTGCAGGAAGAAGCCATTCCATAAGAGCTGGGACACTGACAATTAAATTCCTAACTGTAAACTCTTAATCACCTGCCAGAGTGGCACTTCCAGGTCAGATTCTGCTCCACATCTGCTGCTGTGGGTCTAAAGGAATACCCAAGGCACAGCCAGGGAATAGCAGTTACTAAGTCTGCCAGGAGTTATTTTTCCCATCATTTTCTACCAGACCATCACAGATCTAATCCCTGTGTGTGGATCACGTGACAGGTACCCAGCTCTTTTAAAAAACAAGTTGACACAATCTAGAAAATCGTACAAAATGTAAAAAATGGAAAATGTAGACAGTTTAGAAAAAATTTGACAAATTAGCATTGTCCATTCTGGGAGAACAGTCATTGTTGCCCACTCCCAGAATTCAGCAGGAGCTCTAAAAGGTGGCAAGATGCAAAAGTACTTCGGTTCCATAAAGTATGTCTCCTCCAAGCAGAACGTGTTTCATGACTTGGTTACAGTTGGTGACGTTCTGAATACACTAAACTGAGAAAAATCTGTTCCCTGATGCCTGGGAAGGTTTTTTTAGGGGGGTGGAAGGAGGAGGTAATAGAAAGAAAAAAAAAAAAGAAAAACGCTGTGATTTTCTGTTTCTTAGTGTCTACCCAAAGATCTCATTTAATTGAGTGATTTCCCTCCTCCCTGTCTGGTAATTCCTCCTTGCTGCTGCTTGGAAAAACGAGTTGGAAAGTTCTCACTGAAGTGTGGGAAGAGCCAGGCTTCCATAGTGTGGGAGGGCTGGAGCACACGTCATTGCTCCCGAGGGAGCAAACATCCTCTCGGATTCTTTCCACTGTAATTACATGGACATGTGAAGGCAGTTCTTTTATTTAATCTGGGGGGGTTTTTCCCTCAGTACTTTTCTTTCAGGTCTGCTCCTTTCCCTTACGGAGTTTGAGTCCTAGTTTTCCCTTGAGGAGGTTTGCCCCTCTGTGCTTTAGGATAATATGGTTCTCTCCATGGAAAGCTGATCTGATGCAATAGATTAAATGATTGCAGAATGAATGAGTGGCACTTAGTGAGACATCTGAAGGGCTTCCAAGATAGCTTCAGTTTAGGTATCAGTGCTGCCTGCCCACTTTGGGTGTTAGTGGACTTGGGTCAGTGCCATTGATCCAAACCCCCTGATTTTACTGGAGCCGTGACTGAGGTGGGGCCATACGTCCTATTGTGCTATAGCTGGAAGAAGGAATCAATCACAAAAGCTCCAGGAATTTGGCCAGAATCACCCTGCGTGTTGGTATCAACCCAAATCACACATTTTTGGATGCCCAGGATTCTCTGGAGTCTCCTCAGAACTCAGTATTTAATGCCAATGCACATCCCACCCTGATCATGGTTAACTGTAGCTGGAGGTGAGTTCACGGACAAATTGCTTGTTGTGGACGTTTCTGGTAAATTCTGAATGCATATTTTTCTGAAACCTATCATTTGGACACGGGCTTTTGTGTTCAGCTGTTCAAAATAGAAAGCTGCTGTTTGATAAAATCCGTGCTGTGCATTGGTTTCCTTTTGCTGGCTGCTGGATGAGAGGAATTCAGCTGTGGCTCTCTGCCTTATCAGTAAGAACTTGCTGTACTGTGTCAGGAACCCAAACACCTGGAATGAAACCGTGCAGTTGGAAGTGTGTATTTCACCAGGAGTGATTCCCCTCCGTGGGCATGCCGGGAATGATTTCACTTGTTCTGTGGCACTGTATGGGATGTACCATGGAAGACCTATTTTAGTAAAAGTCTGGGATATAGAAAGTGCTGGAATCCACTCCTTGATACTGCTGCTTCCCAGTGTTGTGGTAGGATAGGCTGGGAAAGCTGGAGGTGTTCACTTGGAGAAGAGAAAGCTCCAGGGAGACCTCAGAGCCCCTTCCAGTGCCTAAAGGCGCTCCAGGAGAGCTGGAGAGGGACTTGGGATGAGGACCTGGAGTGCCAGGACAAAGGGGAATGGCTTCCCACTGCCATTAGGGATGTTCTACAGGAATCTCCCACTGGTGTCTGGAAGTTTGGGTGCAGTTTTCTGCTTTAGGGTGAACCAAGCCTTAGTATTTGTAAGGGGTCATGTAGATGTCTGCCTGGAAGAGTCAAGATCCATGAAGATACTTGGCAGCTGGGGAGAAGACAGTGTGCCCACATATCCTGGTTGAGCTGAGGGACACCAATTTCTGTCATATGCATAAAAATCCCTGCTGCTACCTAAATAAATGTGTGGATTAAACTGTCAATATGCATGAACTGAAGTTAAGCCTAAAAACCTTTGAGGCTTTAAGAAATTGTTCTGGTTGTGGATACATTAAACAAATTGAATCAAGCTATACCTTAAAAGTAAGAAACCCAGCCTGGTTTGTTTTTGTAGGTGCTGATGCTCTCCTGACAATCACTGCAGGTGTTCTGACATTTTATTGAAGAGCTGTTGGTTTTCTGATGTCTCTTACAGGCAACGATTGGCATTGACTTCTTGTCGAAAACCATGTACTTGGAGGATCGCACAGTGAGTAAGATTTTGTTGCACTTCTCTCTGCACAGTAGGAATGAGGGCCAGCATCTGGCTTTGTGCAGCCCACAGTTCTGAGATCACTGGGAAGCACAGGCTGAGCCTGCAGCTCCCAGCTGCTTCCAGACTGACAAGTGCTGTGGAGACACAGCAATGGGAAATGGGAAATCACCATTTGGTTCAGGTGTGGAGGGCTCTCAAGTGCCATTTGGGAGTGGCAGAAGGTGCTTTAGTGTCATCCTCTGTGAAGAAAGACATGATACTAATAATTTGAGGGGTGAATGATGGTGGGAATTTGGAGGAGGGGAGACCGTGCTTAACCCCTTCAGCTTTTGATGCCACGAGGCAAAAAGGTAAAATATAAATTGCCAGATGTGGCCAATTAATAGCTGGCTCCATCCTCTTAATATTCCATGTTTAAAAAGAAGGTGGCCTTTGATGGTAGTTCACAAATGAGATTTGTTTCCTAGCTTGGTGCAGTTTTAGCTCCTCAAATGAAATCACTCCTCTGTGGAAGCAAACCTGTGGTTTCAAATGAGCTCAGATTCTTAATTAAGAAATTCAGCCGTTGAGCTATTTGCAGAAACAAAACTGCAGTGCTGCAGAAGCTTATGGTACTGTACAAACCCCCAGTAAGTGGGATTGTGTAAACCCCCAGTAAATGGGATTGCATGGAACGTGCTTGAGGGATGCGATGTGCTTTCCATGGCCAAACTGGCTCTTGCACACCTTGCCATACACGTTGCTTTTAGTGTATCTTGCCTTTTCTCCCAGAACCTCGCTGGTAAGAGACTTTCAGCCTCTCTGTGCATGTTACTTGGCAGTTCAGAGTTATAAGTAGCATTTTATCCTTGAAAAACTGACTTGAGTAGCTTTTCCAGCTTTTCCACCAGCAACCATCATGCTGCTGGAGGTTGCCTGTGTGAGTCCTGAGGAAGGAGAGCAGAGCATGAAACTCTCACGTAGGGAGAACTGCAGGTGAACATTTCACAGGATCACAGAATCACTGAGGTTGGAAAAGCCCTCCAAGACTGAGTGCAGCCATTCCCCAGCACTGCCAAGCCCACCACTAACCCACATCCCCAGGTGCTACATCCACACCTGTCTGCACACTTCCAGGGATGGTGGTTCCATCACTTTAGCTGTGACTTTCTTGTTGGTCCTCTGTTCGGAGCAGTTTGGAAGCTGAGTTTTTCTACTCATCTCCTTTTGGAAGGGAAGCATTTTTTGGGAAGCTGAGCTAGTTGCATCCCCCCCTGTTTGGCTGCTGTTATCCCTTGGGAGAGATTGCTGTAAGGAGACAGTGTCCTGCTGCTCCCAGTCCCCAGGCACCTCCTGCATGAGTTTCTCATTTTTATTTAGCTTTTTTTTGAAAAAGTAAAAATTTATTTACTCTTTTATTTTTAGTGGCAGTTTGGCTTTTTTAATTTTCTCCCACCCACAGATCAGGTTGCAGCTGTGGGATACTGCGGGTCAGGAACGTTTCCGTAGCCTCATTCCCAGTTACATCCGTGACTCTGCTGCTGCTGTAGTAGTTTACGATATCACAAGTAGGTATTTGCACTGGTTTGACCTTTTTTCTTATTTTTCTTGCTTGTTTGACTGATTTTGTTAGGTACGGTTGCAATTATGGGACACAGCAGGTCAAGAGCGGTTCAGGAGCTTGATTCCTAGCTACATTCGTGACTCCACTGTTGCAGTTGTTGTTTATGATATCACAAGTGAGTGGGGGGAATTCTGCATTTCTAATATCTGCCCTTCTCATCCTCTAGCTTAGCTTTGCATGTCCTCTCACGTCATCTGCTTGGTCTTCATGTTGGCATGACAAAAAACGTGTTTTCTTTTCTTGTTTTAAACAAGCCCCGTGGTTGCTGCTGTTGTAATGTATAAACTGTCTCACAAATACCATTTTAACCGTTACCTATCCCATTTTCTTCAGTCCCTGAGTCCTGCCTGCTCTCGTTGCACTCCTCCATCTGCTTTTCGATCGTAATACCACCTGTGACTTTTGGTTTTCACATTCATGGGTATCTGAATTCTGAAATTGGAGACTTCTGTAGCTTGCTCCACTTCATTTACCCTCCTTCACCAACAAAAATCTGGGCACGGGCTGGCGGGGAGAACTCATTAACATCCCATTTTCCTTGGAATCAGCCACTCTCACGTGCTGCAATGTGTAAACTTACCACTAAGCCCTTATCCTTTAACAATTGCTCTTTCATTTCTTACTAAGGTATGTACATTTTTGTCAACTAAAATATTAGTGCTTATTCAACCTTTCTCCTTCTGTCCCTCCCCTCAGTCCAGACACCCCTTAACTTACCAGTTCCTGTATTGGCAAAGAGCAGAAATTTTGGGAGAGCTAAACATTAAGACAATTTCAGTTCTAAACTAGAACTGACAGAGAGCAATGGCCTAATTCTATACAAATGCATAAGTTCTTGTCCTTTGATTTATAAAGGCTAGAAGATTACAGCAGGAATAGGGGCTTTACCTAGAAAAGCTTTAATTGTTAAAAATGGCACTCTCCTTTGAGCTAAAATTACAGGTTAGCTGTGAACTCTGGATTTTTTACTGACCCAGCAAATTCAATATTGCCAAGCAGTAAAGAGAATTAAGACACTGGCAAGTGATCAAGTCTTGGCTGTCTAGCACACAATATATTACTTTGCAGTAGAAGCCATTAAAAAAAAAATCAATACTTTTCAAGAACTGCTGCAGAGCCCCCCCCCTTTTAAGTACTGAAACTCCTTTGGCTGCTCAGATGCTCTTTGTGTCACTAACTGGCAAATGCTGAGCGCTGTGGCAGCTTCTCTCCAACTCCTTTTTCCCTATGGGATGGAACTCTTCAAGCATCACACAGTCTGGAATGCTTACCTTGCAGCTTTTAAGGATGTAGCATTAAGGAAAAGTGCCTGTGGAGGGGTTAAATTTCTATTTCTGGTTCTGTGCAAAGATTTGAAAATTGTTTTGAGGGCAAGTGTTCAGTGCCACAGGAGTTGCTGGTGTGTTGTATAACCCTGGGATTCCCTAGAGAAAATAAAAAGCCATGAAAGTGTACAAAATGCTGGGACTGAGGATTTTGAGAAGCAATGGAACCATAGGAATCTCTATAGGTGAACAAGCCATGAGCAGTGTAGAGTGCAAAAACTAATCCCTGTTCTCTATAGAAAATATTTTTATGTGGGACTAAAAAAAAGGAACTGAAACACAGTGATAAGACTTTTATTTTAGGTGCTGTCAGAACCAAATTATAGATGGGCTTGGTTCACTCCCTGGCTTTGAACCCACCTGTAATGAAGCACTTGCCCATCCAAAACGAATGTCAAAGTTTCCATGTCCCTTAGTGGGGGAGATTCAGGGTTTCACTTGCTGATTCTCCATCACCCTCTTCCGCCGACTCCACAGAATATGGAGCTTTTCTTTCCGAGTTGCAGGTGTGTTTCCCAGTGACCTGTGGGGACACTGCAGTGATAATCCTCTCCACTGTTCTCTGGTAGATGTAAACTCCTTCCAGCAAACAACAAAGTGGATCGATGATGTCAGAACGGAAAGGGGCAGTGATGTCATCATCATGCTGGTGGGGAATAAAACAGATCTAGCAGATAAGAGGTATGGAGGAATAATTCATTTTTCAAATGCTTTTCTTACTCTGCTGCTCTTTTCTCCTATTTGAAGGAGTATTTTGGAGTGTATTTTTGTGTATCTGAGCTGGAGATGGCTGTGACTGGAGAAATCTCCATTTTAAACCCTCTTTCTTACGGCTAAGTCAAATTTCCGTCACAGTGCTGGGAATGAGTTGAAAATCTATCACCAACTTGTTCAGATGTCAGGAGAGAAGGGATTGTTAACTACAACCTGCGTCAGTGAATGAATGAACTGGTTGCAAATACTTGTTCTTTATGATGTTCTGCTTAATGGGTGTGACACCTATCCAGGGAAAAACGGGACAAAATTCCTCCCATATGAGATGGTTACACTTGGGCCTTTGTTAAAACAGGTTGTTGCTGATTATTTTTGGATATTAAAATGTAGTGATTACTAATTGTTCAGCTATAAAAGCTTCCTGGACAGGGATTTGGGGTGGGGCTCACTTGGCTGTTTCATTGGAATGCTGAGTTCTGCTTTGGGAGCCAGGTGTGCCATGGAAGTGTATCTGGTACCTGAAGTGATACTTCTCTGTAGCTGTGCATTCCATGCAGGAAAAAAAAAACATTAAATGCTTTCAGAACTGTAATAAATCTTAATTTTTAAGGTATTTGCCCGGGTGGGGTTTTTTTTCCCTAACTCTGTGTTATTTTTCCTAGACAAGTGTCCATCGAGGAAGGAGAAAGGAAAGCCAAAGAGTTGAATGTAATGTTCATTGAAACTAGTGCAAAAGCAGGATACAATGTAAAACAGGTGAGTGGCTTCTGCTAACACCTCCTGGTGGGAGGAGCACTTCCCTGGATATACTGGGAAGCCTTGGCAAAGGGTGCCAGAGGGAATTGTAGTCCACACAGCAAGCAACGCCTCAGAGTTGAATTGTTGGCTGAGGTTCAGAAGGATCCCTGACCTTGCATCAAATGACTTGGAGCTTCTTTCCCCTTAAAAAAACCAGGAGTTATGGAAGCAGCCTTGTGAGTACAGAATCACAACTTCCTGGGGTTTTGGTAATTCACATTTAGTGTTTAGACTGAGAGTGAGCCAAAAAACTGGAGAAACACAGATCTGAGGACTGTTTGTGATCCTGTTTCGGTGAATGAACAAACCGGTGAAGAAGGAGTGATGGCTTCAAATGCTTCCACTGCACAGGGAGACAGTGGAACTGCTGTTCCCATTCTGTTGGAAGGCACTGGAAGCGCAAGCAAATGTTCCTGGACAGCCAAAGCTATTTATCTCTGGTAGATGAGGAGTTGCTTTTGAATTGGGGAAAGCAGTGAAAGATCTTTTGTGCTGACGCAGACAAATGAGGGGTTATGTCATGACTGAGCTGTGGCTCTTTAAACCCAGACCTGGAGAAGGCAGAAATTCTTGGGTGTCTCCACAGAGCAAACACACAGGTGTGGAATCCTGTGGTCAGCTCCATGTCCCCCAGTAACAGAGGGACGTGGAGCTGCTGGAGAGAGTCCAGAGGGGGCCACGGAGCTGCTCCCAGGGCTGGAGCCCCTCTGCTCTGGAGCCAGGCTGGGACAGCTGGGGGTGTTCCCCTGGAGAAGGGAAGGCTCCAGGGAGAGCTGAGGGCCCCTCCCAGAGCCGAAAGGGGCTCCAGGAGAGCGGGAGAGGGACTGGGGACAAGGGAGGGAGGGACAGGACAAGGGGAATGGCCTCCCACTGCCAGAGGGCAGGGATAGATGGGATATTGGGAAGGAAGTGTTCCCTGTGAGGGTGGGGAGGCCCTGGCATAGGGTGCCCAGAGAAGCTGTGGCTGCCCCTGGATCCCTGAAAATGCTCCAGGCCAGGTTGGATGGGGCTTGGAGCAGCCTGGGGCAGTGGAAGGTGTCCCTGCCCAGGGCAGGGGGTGGAATGGGATGGGCTATAATGTCCCTTCCAACCCAAACCCTCCAGGGATTCTATGTGTATATATAGCATTCCATGTATATTTTATATCCGTAGTTGCACAAACAGTTCTCTGCAGAATGGTACCAGGAGTGCTAAAATAGGATTATAAACTACTTTGTGTTCTAGACAGGACTACAGGGTCTGTTATTAAAATGTCCCTTGACTCTGTATGCAAGTAGCAAAAATATTCCCTATCTAATGGAATAATTAGCAGTGTGAACTCAGAGCTCTTTCAGTGCATTACCCGCCATGGACGTGTTGGCTTCCAGGGTCCCCCAATTATCCTACCACAACAGAGGCTGCCTTGTCATTAGGGTTTGGATTCTGTGCTGCAATCCTTAATGAGTGCTTAGACCTGGGGGTGTGCACTCGGAGCAGTTGCCTCACTGAGAGAAATGAGGATGATGATGATGATGATGCTCTACACTCCCTCTTTCCTTGAGGGAGTTTCAGTGCACTGCCACATTTCCAGAGGTCTGTAGCCAAGCCTGTGAAGGAATTGTGGCTTTCAGGGCCTCTTGGAACCCTGAGGATTTGGTGGTATGCAAAGACACAAGTGGTTATTCAAAAAGAATTAAAAATGGACTTTTCTTCTTAGTTTTGATCCATGTGTTGCAGGCGTGGACTGGGATGTTCAGGGATTTCAAAACTATACTCTAGAATATTTGTAACTCTCATTTTGTATTAGTTTAGTAAGTAGTTGTTGAACAGTTTTCAAAGGATAAGACTTTTAATACCACTACTTACATAGTTTTCTGTTTCCTTGCAGCTTCTCTATTGAATCGTGAATTCATTTTCCTAATTTAGCAATAAATTCCCTCCCAGTCAAATGGGAAAGCACAACTGCAGAATGGATCCCCTTCCCATAACCTGTGTAAAATCCTTAATAAGCTGAATGCAAATTTGACCTTCCCAAAACTGATAACTTCTATCCACAATATATTCTGATCCTGGAGAACAATCATTGTTCAAGTTAATTTTCATACTTTAATTCAAGTATCAAATTATTTTAGACACAAAGGCCTTACTTTGTTTATATATAATGAAACACATTGATGTCAAAATTAAGATCACTTCTGCCAGATATTAAATATTAATGTAAAGGTGAATTTTGGAGTAGTTGACAAATCACTGGTTTGTCCACTAAGATGTGGGTTTAGCAATTAATGAACAGCTTGGATACTGTGTGTGACTGAGGTGTTTAGATCAGGGAATATGAACTGGTTTGTTGGGGGTTTTTTTCACTTCCATGGAAAACTCCTGCCTGTCAGTATGGAAACTTCCCAGGTTGTCAGTGCTTCACTTCACAGCCTGTGTGAGCAGTCCAGGAAAACAGACTGAAAGCTGCCTTTCCCTCCTCCCAGCACAGAATCTGGGAAATCCTGTGCCCGGGGTTAAAGGTAGGGAATGGCACGAGTTAATGCAGAAGGAGACTTGGGATGAAGTTGAGCCCTGAGCCCTCCATTGTTGGCTTCTTTGTATTTCCGTCCCCTTCTCTGGTGGGTTTGGGTTCTTGGGTGGTGTCGGCCCAGGCACCAGGATTCTCCAAGGGATGTTTTCCATGACATTTCAGGATCAGTGCTTGTCCCATTAAGGATATGGAAGAAGCTGAATTTCTTCTGCTCAGGAAGGGAACGGCTGTGCCTTTCCCACCTCCTCCTCATCAGTGGGAATCCAGAGGGCTTTTGTCCTTGTGTGCTGCTTTTAGCTTCTGGTTCATCCTTTTCTGCTGCAAGGCAGCACAGATAAGAGGGAAGGGCACTGCCTTCAGCTCTGTGCTCCCTGCAGCTATCCTGCAGATCCAGAGGGCCTGGCTTTGTGCTGGGACTGCAGTAGGTGAGTGACACCATACTTCCAACAGCAGGTATTCCAGTGCCAGGATCTTCTCCCAACAGAGCAGCACAGGGAACGTGCTGCTGCCAGGCTTTCTTTGCCATTCCCTGCACCAGGAAAGGGAGAGCTCTGAGGATGGCACCTCAGTGCTGTGTACTGTTGGATCTGTGACTGGAGAGCTGTTTGCAGTCACCAAAGTCCTTCACATTTACCCCTCCTTCCTTTGGGGAGGGGCTGTTGAAGGAAAACAAGTGGATATTAGGGAATACAAGCGGTGCGAGTGTTACCGTGGGGTAAACTGATGCAATAGAGGGGAAAAGATTGGCTTTAGGATCCTGCAAAGACTGACTGCCAGGGAGCCTTAGGATGCAGAAGAGAAGTAGATACCTTGCTCCACGGAATGCAGAGCACTGTAGTCTCTGATTCATTTTGTCAGCTCTAAATAAGCTTTAAAAGACTCTGTGATGCCTGCTCTGTCTCGGCAGTGTGTATTTCAGGGAATCTTATTGTTAGTCTGTGGATTTCATGCCCAGAATATGTCAGGGTTCATTTTGCTGTCTTGTAGAAAGAGAGGGGAGGGAGAGCCCTGAATTCCTCCTTCCAGCAGTACCTGGCACACTCCACGCTGCCCCTGGAAGAGCCCAGGATGAATGTGGTGCTTGGCAGAAGAATTTTCTCATGGCAGCAGCTGAAGGAGCACAGCCCCTCAGTGACCCTGTTCTCACAGAGCTGGGCTCTTTCTCCTGTCTTCTGATTCTTGCACATCTGATGGGCAGGAATTATTCTTAGAGTTGCAGAGAATGAGAATTAGGGAAAGATTTTTGTTTGCCTTGCATTGGGAAACAGGTTTCTTGCCCGGCTTTTCCATCGGGACCGGGATCCTCCTGTCCTTTCCATATTGCTGCTGGAGTGTGACTGAAAACTGGTTTATGCCTACAGTGCTTTGTGACCCTGATCTCTTGGGATTCATTGGCTGGAGCAGCAGGAAAGGCACAGTTTGGCAAATGACTTGAAACCAATGGTGAGAGGTGAGGCTTTTCTCCAGAGTCTCCAGATTGCAGAGTTGAATGCTGAAAGAGGCTTCGTGTGGCTTTTAATTTTTCAGCTGCTACATTTAACTCGTGCCTTGGAAAAAAAGTCGTGAATGCTCATCAATAGTTGTGTTTTCATACCCACACAAACATTTAAACATGTGCATGTGTGTACAGACACACACTGGCTCGGGGCTGACAGCACCGGGAAGCTCTGAGGGCCCTGTGGGAAGGCTGCTTTCCAACCATCAGGAAGTTTCCCTAATTGGATTTATTCACATATGCTGTGGCTGATAAGCAGAAGGTTAATAAGAAAGAAAGTTTGATTTTCTTAGTTGCCAAATTCCTATTTTTAGTCCGATAATTTAGGGGAGAAATACTGCTAAAAGCATCATTTTATTCCCGGTCTTAATGTAAGGAAAGAATTACTGTATTTTAAACAGCCTTTCTGTCAGCAGTGGGGTTTAAATGCAGGAATTCCAGTTGGCTCCATCAGCTGAGGATTTTTTAAAGACTCCTCACCCTTCCCTGCTGTGGGCATTCCTGCTGTCAGTCTAGGTACAGTTTAGCATCTGGAATTTTGACCTGATCTTTGATACTTCTTGGTTGGCCTATGAGGATTTTCCTGAGGTTTTCAGGGAGGCTGGAAGGCTCAGGCTAATGGCAGAGGTTCCCAGAAACACAGAGGGGTGTACTAAGCTTTTTTCCTTGGAAATGGTTAGCTGAAATCAGGGAGTTACATCAGGGACCGACTTCTCAGACCTCTGTCCTTGTCTTGGACCAGATTCCACCATGTGTCAGATTCCTGCCAGGAAAGGTCCCAGACAGACCTTGGAGCTTGCTCATGGTGAGCTTGGAGGGGGCTTGTCAAGCCAACAGAGTCATCTTAATTACTCCCAGCATCATTAGGACACTGGGAGCCAAACTGGTGAAAGGCCTTGGGCGCGGATCTGCAGGGCTGGTCGGGTACCCACATTCCTGATGTAAACAGGCTGGCAGAGGCTCGGCTCTGTTTTCTGTGGAAAGTGGGTCACTGGGAATAAGTGGTTTAGCTTTGTGTCATTTGAGGAGAGGCAGGAAAACGTGCAGGAATGGAACACAGCAGGGCTGACGTCAGGCCCGCACCAGGCGATCCCGGATCCTGCGCGGCTCTCGGGGATGTGGTGGGAACACGCTGAGGGATGGAGGTCATCCTGTGCACGAGGGGACAGGCAGCTGTGGATCAGGGAATTCAGGTGAATTCTCCTGCACTAATAGTGGGCAGACCTCTAGAGCCCTCACCCAGGGGGCCGAGGAAAAGCCGTGTGGTGGGAAATACAAGTCTGAGCCTCAGGGGCTAAGATAGGAAATGCAGGAGAGGGAATTGGTCCCGTTCCATCTTGCCTCCTTCAGGTGGAATAAAACTGTGAAGAGAGTTTGGAGCCCAAACCTTGTTGGGAAACTGGAGATGGTGTTCAAGTGAGAGGCAGAAAAAATGCCTTGGATGCACTTGTTCTGTGCTTTATGCCCTGAGTGTGGGCATAGGATAACGGTGGAGTGGGCACCAAAAGATGAGGATTAGGATTGAGCAAATTCCTTTGTCTGGTTCATAGGAGCTCCTGGAAGAAATCAATTCCAAACACCCTGTTTTCTGACACTCCTCCATGTGTGCCAGCTCGGCTGATACTGTGACAGACTCCTGGATGGTGTGTTTGTCTTCATCAGCCTGTCCATGCTCCTTTGCAACCCCCTGTGGAGGTGTGAAAATCAAATTCCCACCTGACATGGGGGAATTGTTGGGGTCTGTGGACATCCATGGCAGGTGGAAATGCTGGATCCCACCCAGCCTGTTTGCAGGGAAGGTGCAGGAGGTTTGCTGCTCGCAGCCATTTGTTCTTCAATAACAGCAGAGCTGTGGTTTGCCCTTTCCTAGGAATAAAGGTTATATTTGGTGTCAGGATTTTGGGGCTGAGCAGTGTAAATAGTGCTGGAGGATGTGTTGAATCATTGTTTGAACTGTATCAGCCGGGGGAGCCATTGTTTTCATCTGTTCCCTGTGTGGTTTTTGCAGCTTTTCCGACGCGTGGCAGCTGCCTTGCCTGGGATGGAAAGCACACAAGACAAAAGTAGAGAAGACAGTATCCTTTCTGTGGCTGTGCCAGGCATTACCCTGGACGAGGAAAACGCGCTGCCGCCCTCGATCAGCTCGTGGACATCCTAAAAAGAGGCCTGAGAGGGGGAATAGGGGCAAGTAACCTTCGAGCTTGAAGTACTGAGGAAGAAGGATTGGTGGGTTGGAAGGCTGGGACCAGGGGTGTTGAGGGTGGAGGCAACAGGGGAAGGAATGATCCAAAATGATTCTTTGCGTGGTGTTTGTGTTGGATGTGGGGAGGGAGGTGGGAGAAAACAGCTGCAAAGAGGTCTGGAAAAAAACCCTGTGTACTGCCAGAATCCAGGAACAAACTGTCTTGGAAGGGACCTCTGTAGGACCCTTCTCCACCCCTCCTGCTCAAAGCAAGGCTGACCCCCAAATTAGGCCAGTTCCTCCGAGTCACATTCAGGGAAACTTGGGAAATCTCCAAGCATGGAGATCCCATAACCTCCCAGGGCAGCCTGTCACAGCCTGGACCCCAGGCAGCATCTCTGTGGTGGGAGGGAGAAGACTCAACTGGTGGGATCAGTCTCAGCCAAGGGAAAGGAGGTGGCATGAGGGATGGAAAAGGGATATGATGACAAGCCATGTGGCTAAACTGGAATCACTGACCTGGCCAGGTGGGTGTGTTTGGAATAGGAGCTTTTCCAAGGCTGTTGGTTTTATTTGCAGCAGGGACCATGTAGCTGGTAAATAGAGGAGAAATGGTGCCTTGGAGGAGGGAAGTCGCAGCCACTGTGGGAGTGGGACGCACTTGGCACTGGAATTCCATCTTATGCATAGGGGAAGGAAGGATTTGGGAAGCTGGGCATCAGCAGCTGAAACTGCTGAGGCACAAGCTTTGTGCCATAGGGACTTGACTGATCAGAAATATTTTGTTATGCACGTTCCCAAAAGGTTAATGAGCAACAATCTTTATTAATGAGGGGGAGTAAAGTGCACAGGCAGGGGCTGTGTCAGGGAGTTTGATCACCAGTCTGTAAATGGGAGTGCAGGAAGGGCACTTGAAATGGGCTTCCTGCAGCCTGCAGATAGCAGGGATGGAATAGGTTTGTCTCCCAGGCAGCTGCCTTAGGATTAAGGGGGGCTTTTTTGCAGAACACAGAGGGTTCAAGGGTCTTGACCCACTCGTGCTCGGAGATGAAGCTGACAAAGCTGCTGTCAAGCATCTCCACCATAAATCCTCTTCAAGCTTTAGACCAGCCAGATGGACCAAACATTTCCCTTTCTGTGTTTGTTTTCTCCAAACCTCTTTAAAAAGCAACTTCAACCCCCTAAAGAAATAAGTTGGAAGTACCAGCTGTGTGATGTCTTTGCCTCTGTGTTCACTGATAAGGGAAATGCTGGAGACTTGTGCTGAACTGCTCTGAGCTGGGGATTAGCATTCAAAGCTCCTCCTGGGAAAGGCTCCGTGAGGTTGTAACTGGAGGGCATCCATTGGGAATTGGAGTGCTGCAGAGGGAGTAGCTTATCACAGGCAGGTTCTGAGCAGCTCTGCAGTGACCTTGTGGGATGTTAGCTGTCACTGGAAGGGGGGAGTTCAGGCTGGTGGCAGGGATTTGTTGGCTGGTGGTGGGAGCAGAGGGGTTTAACTAGAGCAAGGATTGAACTTAAAAGTCGTCCAGTTCCACTCCCCTGCCATGGGCAGGGACACCTCCCACTATCCCAGGTTGCTCCAAGCCCCGTCCAACCTGGCCTTGGACACTTCCAGGGATGGGGCAGCCACCACTCCAACCCAAACGGCCCCTTGCCTTCTGCCGAGCCAGGGTGGATGGGGAGGGAGAGGGAAGGACTTGCCAGCTGGCTGTGGAATACGGAGCAGCAGGAGTTTGGGAAGGAAGCAAACTGTCCCTTTGCGGGTTCCTCCAGGCTCCTGCCACCTCCAGAGTTCCGATGTTGTTGGAGCCAGCAGGCACAGCCCCTCCTGGGTGCCCTCTGCTCTCCATGCTGGAACACTGAATCCAGCATTGATTTCCCGCTGTGGGTTTCCAAGCTGTGCCTGGTTCCCTCTGAACCCGGTAACAAGCGACAGGACGAGAGGAAAAGGACTGAGATTGTGCCAAGGGAGGCTTAGGTTGGATAATAGGGAAAATTTCCTCCCTGATAGAGTGGTCAGGCACTGGAACAGGCTGCCCACGGAGTTGGTGGAGTCCCCATCCCCAGAGAGATTTAAAAACCGTGTGGATGTGGCGCTTGGGGACATCGTGGATTAGTGGTGGCCTTGGCAATGCTGGGGGAGCGGGTGGGTCCAGTGATCTCAGAGGGCTTTTCCAACCTGGATGATTCTGTGATCCTGCAGAGACAGTGATGAGACACTTCAGTGTATCCATGCCTCTTTAATTCCTACAGCAAGAGATCATTGGGATCAGCGGACTGGGTAGAGACAAACATTTGGGGTCCAACATTGTTTCTGCTGTGTGTTTAACCCCCAGTGCCAGGGCAAGAGGGGCAGGTGAGAAACCTTGCTCTAGACTTGGCTTTGGAGCTGGTCTTTCCAAGTATTTCAGTGGGAAGTACTGAAAACACCAATCAAAATCCTGCTCTTGGTAGGGAAACAGAGTTGGAGATCTGTTTGCCTTAACTTCCTCCTCCCAGTGATTGACATAAAACTGGAAAAGCCTCAAGAGCAGCCTGTCAGTGAAGGAGGCTGTTCCTGCTAATACCATGTGGCTTCCACCTTTCTCCAGAACATCACTGCTTTCCTTCCCTGTCCTCTTCATTGACTGCAGTGTGAATATTGGCTTGAACCTTCCCCTTTCCGTAATAACGTATCGCAGTTCATCATCGCTGGCTGTCTCGTGGAGATGATCTCTTAGCTTCACAAGCACATCCCCCCCCCACACACACACCAAGAAAATGTCAGTGTCTTCATTATTTATAAGAAAAAAAAAAAAAAGCCAAAATATTCCAGCGTATTCTAGTTATAACTTTAAAAAAAAACAAAAGCGGGAAAAAACCCAAACAAAAAATAGGTACAATTTCTTAATATTTGTTCCTTTTTTAATATGTTATGATACTGCACTTTGAAATGATGGCAGCCGAGTAAGTTTGGAATTGGACTTAGACGAGATGTATGTGCAGAAGAAGGCTTGCAAATCTGGCCCATTGGATTTCTCTGAGAAACTGGGAATGCGTAGACAGCAGGCGGAATCGCGGGGGGAGGCGGCAGACGCCGAGGGTTAAACGCTTATCCTTAATAATTAAACAAAAATTAACCCCAGGCTCTTAATTCTGTTGAGCAGAGCAAATCTGCCTGGTGTCCAAACCCAGCCCGACCTTAGCGGGGGTTTGACACCACCGGCTGCTGGAGTTTGGAATTCTTACAGAGGCAGCGTGAACACATTCCCAAGGAAGCATACTGGGAAATACGGAGGGGCTCTTTGGGATGAATGGCTTCTGGAGGATTTGGGGGGGAAGGAAAGGGTGGATGTGCATTAGCAAAACACTTGCAGGAAACAGGGAAATAATGTTTTGAGTGCAAAATGAGTTTTCAGAGCATTTTTTTTTCCTTTTTAAGTAGAACACCAATGAAGTGAATTCTTAACTGCCCAAGAGGTGGGAATGTTTCAGCTTTGGAGGAGAAAGCATTTTGCTTCTTTTTTTTTTAGGGGAAATATTGAAATCAGGACTGGCACTAAAACCTGCTGAAGCTGATTGAAACCTTGGAAATTTGGGAGAAAGAGGGAAGAGCAGCTGGCTGCCCCAGCAGAGGGGGAATGGCACCCGCTTTTCCAGAGCGTGGGCGTAGGTCAGTGGGGAAGGGGTGTTTACTTTGATACTACAGAATCCTAGTTGAGACATCTTAGATGAAAAGGGAGGGAGTTGAGTAGGATGGAAACCAACTTCTGATTATGCAGATTAATGCCTTTATTTTTTAGCTTTTTTTTTCTATGTTCAGTCTTCCAAGTTGGTTTAGTTCGGTTCGCTAGAGCTGTATAGTTTGGTTAAATAATTAGTAATTTAGTTTTCTATTGAATTAGGGTCACAATTAACCATTTTTTCTTTCATATTTATTTCTCGGCTTCCTTTTTTTTTTTTTTTACTCTTTTCAGTAATGATTTTGTTGTTTTCCTTTGGCTGAGGAATCTGTGTAGAGCTTTGCTGATGTTGCGAGATGTAGCTACCCGAGAAACACGGAATGGAACACACTAGAAGTGCACCCTTTTAATCTTTACTAGTCATTGTGAAGTTGCTGTGTAAGTTAATAAACACAATTGTAAATACATTGTTTGCTGGGCGACTCTGGCCGAGTTACAGTGCAGGAAGGAATTCCCGAGTCTGTGTTGCGATTGCTGCTTACATGGACAATTGCTAGGGAATATTCAGGCTCCTCCTTGGTTCTCTTCTGCCCCTCTCTCTACCATCTAAAGTAACCCACTAGGGGAGAGGAAGGGAATCGTCCTCACCACCACTTTCCCCAGGAAGCAGGCATAAAAGAGTTGGAATTGTTCATTCCTGAGGTGAATGCTAGGCTCGTGCCCTGCCCTGGGTTTCTAGCAACTCTGCACAACAATAACTTAAAGGCAGAACGAGATGTAAAAGTGCTTTTCTAATGCAATATTAAAGGCGAGTTTTTTTGACGTGGCATGTCTTGAAATAAACATCAATGATATGTGACAAAGGATCATTCTTTATTTAAAAGAAGCTCTCTGGGGGAAGGAAACCTGGCTGTTTTTCCTTTGTTGTACTGTTCTTCACCATGCAGAAATGCTTCATCCTGCTGCTTCTTCCTTTGCTTTGGTTTGCTTTCTTTCTCCTTTGGTTCTTGATGCAGCTTCTGTTGGTCCTCATTTGGCTGTTTCCCACAAGTACATCCTTTTTTTCCTTGCTTCTGATAGAACCAGCCTCTCTGCTTCCCATAGTCCCAAGCTTTAAGCACTGGATGGAAGGAGCTGGCTTAGCCCATACAGGTTGTGGTGGACCAGCAGCCTGGCTGCTTCTCCTGGAAGACCTGAGAGTAGGTTTGTCCATAACTCCCTGGAAACAGAAGTCTGGAGAGCAGCATTCCCACAGCTTTGTGCTCAGCACGGCCGGGAGCTGCAGGAGCACGGATGAGGCCGTGGTTGGGCACTGCCAGACGAGGTCCCTGGGTCTGCTCAGCACAGCCAGGTACGTCCAGCGCATGTCCGTGCTGATTGTCCGTGCTTAACGTGACCACAGGGCTCAGTCCTGTCCTAATGCCAGTTTTCCAGAGAAAACACACTTCCAAAGTGAGCACAGGAGCAATGTGGTCTTTATATTAATTTTTTTTTTTTTTTTTTTGCACCATCCGTCTGTCACATTTTAGGTTTTAATTTTCTTTTGCTCCATGGACATGGCCAGTGGAACCATGGGAACAGACTTTTTTAATGCTAATTTTTGTGTGATTCTCTGAGTGAAGGTCTCGGCTCTGTTTCTTTTCTCCTCCCTGCTCTGGCTTGCTCGTTGTACAGTCCATCATGCAGCTATTCCATGCCTCACTTCTTGTCTTGATAAAAGTAGTTGAAGAAATTGTGTAAGGGAAAAAAAAGGTTCCTTTTCTTCATGTTGGAATGTCACTGGTACCTCAGCTCTGTTTGATAATATGAACCAACAACAGGAGAACAAATCCTTAGCGCTTGAACTAAATAAATACCTGTCTCATTGGAAAGCTCTGGGTCTCTTCTCTCAGCACGTCCAGCGCTGCGCAGCTGGGAGGTGCAGCTCCTTCCCCGGGGTCTGAAGTGCTGCAGGAGGCTTTTTTGAGGGCAGGAAGAATTTTTGGGGGGGTTTTGTTTTGCAGGGAAGATGGTGGAGTTGTGCGTTTCCTGTTGCTCCGGTTCCACGCGGTGTCTGTGCGGTTGTTTCCAGCGCCCAAGGAGCGATGCCGGGGGCAGAGCGCACGTGCTCTGCTGCAGCTGTGCCTCCCTGCTCCTTTCCCTCTCTTGACATCCAGCTGTTTCCTCCATTCCCTTCCCAAAGGCCTCACCGCTGCCTCAGCTTCCCTGGGACATGGGTGGACCAAGCCCACCTTCCTTGAGGAGGATCCTCCTTAAGCCTCCTTCTTGCTGGAGCTGGCAGCAAGGTCTGCGGGGCCAGGGAGGTGAGTAGCAGATACTCTTTGATGAGTTATCCTTTTCTTTCCAGAAGGAGAGAAGCATGGAATCACAGGATGGTTGGGTCGGAAGGGGCCTTAAAGACCATCCGGTGCCATCCCCTGCCATGGGCAGGGACACCTTCCACTAGTCCAGTTTGCTCCAAACCCTGTCCAACCTGGCCAATAGAGAAGGGGAATTACCTGGATTTGGTGTGGAACACCAACAGCCCAGCCTTAGTCACTTGGTCAAGCTCTTCACTGTTAAAAGGACTGTGAATAAATTGCTTGTAAAACTGGGACGTAGCTGTGGAGGTGTGCTGGAATTAGGGATATGGGAACAGTCATGTGGGGACAAGTCACTGGAGAAGGTTTTTGTCACTGGGGGGAGCTTCTGTTCCTTGTACCTGGCACCTCCAGGTCCTGCCCTGGGTGGGAACCTCTGGAAACTCCACACTCACCTCCCTGGGGAGCACGAAAGCACAACAGTTGCACTTCCTCCTGGCTGCTGGCGTGTGTAGCCTTGGGACTGTCACCTCATACTGGTATCCCAGTTTACCACTGGAGAACGGGGTCTGGGTTAAACTGCAGAGACAGGCTTTTGTGGAGCAGGGAATGGGCAGGGAGCACCTGCCAGCTTCGGAGAGTGCTCCTGGCCACTCACTGGTGGCTGCAGTGGGTTGAGCTCTCTGCTCCCAGCCTGACAGCAAAATCCAAGAGGGGGTGCCTGGCTCGGGTTGGAGGGTGCTGATGGTTTCTTTGCTCGCTGGTGGGATCAGCCCTGATTTTTCCAGGCTGGAGGAGCCACAGTGTCCTCCTGACAGCATCTGCAGAGCTGCTGCAGCAGCCGAGCCGTCTTCTCGCTGCACTTTGCTTCCAGCGCTCGAATCCTCAGCAAACCCAAGTGCAAGGGCTCTCCCTACCTGCTGCAGCAGCACCTTTTTCCATGCTGAGCATGTCCCAGCTCCAAAGGAAGATAAATGGGAGCGAGCAGGCTGCGGCACAGACTGCCAGCACTCCTGCAGTCAGGGAAGCAGCTGCAAACACCCTGACCTCAGAGCAGCCTCTCCCTCCCATCTGCGCTGCCTCCTCCTCTGCTGCTCTCCCGCTGCCTGAGCCGGGCTTTCCAGGCTTGCTGGGCTTGGGTTTTCACCAATGTCATTGATTTTTCATTACTTTAATTGATTTTTCATCAATTGGTTTTATTTTCCCCCCTCTTTAACCACTTTTCCCTTCCCCACCCTGGTCTGAGCGCACAGCAAAATCAAACATGGCTCTTTATAAGATATTTGGGATGCTCTTCGAGGAGCAGAACAGAACTGGCTGCCCAGACCGATCCGTAAATTCTAGGCTTGGGCCTGTCGGGAATTAAACGCCAGTGGAATTGCAGTGCCACGAGCAGCTCTGCCCCTCCCGGGAGGATAAGGAGGGAAGGACTCCAGGCAGCTGGGTGATGATGTTCCTGCTGCTCCAGAGCTCTGCGCCGCTGGGTGTGGAGGGAGGGGTGCTGTTTCCAAATGAATTTTCCAGGCTTGCCACCTGTTCCCAAGGTTTTGGATATAAATTGGAGCCATTTTGAGTGCTTGCTGTCGGCCACCCGGAGAGCACGTCTGGAACGAGGGTGGTGTTAAAGGCTTGATTAAAGCACTGAAGTCTCTCTCCCACAGCCAGTGGGTCCATCCATGGCACTGTTGTCCTCGGATACAGGGTGGGGAAGGGAGAAAACGGGATTTATCAACGCTCCCAGCGCTGGCAGTTTGGCACTGACCTTTCCTGCGTTTATCTGAGCTTGGGTGGAAATTTGAGGTTTGACCCTGACATTTTCCAAGCTGTTTGATTTCCAGAGAAGTGTATTTGGATCACAGCAAGGGTCACATAGCCCCCAGCTGATTTCTGTGCCATGGGACATTGTGGGATTCATTTCTCCAGGTGGTTTGTGGGCACAGTGGGGCGTTAATGGCTTGTGCCTGGTCTTTACTGCGGATCCCCTCGTTTCCGAGGGATTTTGGAGTCCTGAGCTTTGCTCCATGTTTGGAGCTTTGGCAGCTCTCCCTGCTGGGAGAGAGGAGTCCTGCGAGTCTGGATTTGAGTTGGGAATGGAGCGGGTCAGTGCTGATTTCTGTCCCTCAGCACACCTCGTCCCTCTGGTGCTGCACAGCGGCGCTCTTGGTCAGCACCACAAGCTCCTGGGAATCTCCTCTCCTGAGCGGAGCACACCAAGCCAGGTAGTCTTGTGGGCTGTGGTTCTACTGTTTGTGCTCCCGAAATCATTTTTAACCTCTTTAATTACTCCTTCATTTAGCTCCCTAGTGCAGGGCCTGGCTGCCACCAGCTGTTCCCACTGGCAGCATGAAGATCCCAGGAATTGCTGCTGGAGGCACCTGCTGGTCCATCACTGTCCTTCCCGGTGGCCTCTCCTCGATTGCTCCGTGTCCCTGGATCTTTGGGAGACCAGCACAGCAGGAGAGAAGCAGGAACAGCTTTGGGATGTTCAGGTACCTCAGGGATGAGGAGCATGGGAGTCTGAGCTGGGGAAAAGGAGCTTCCTTAGGTCAGCAGCTGGATGTGGCATGGCAAAGAGGGATAATTTCTAGGTCGTGTTGCTCTCAGTGACAAGTTTCCACATTTCCATCTCCCAATGTGTCTCACCTGGGATTATACACCTTGTCTGGTGAATCACAGAATGGATTTGGGGTCGAAAGTTTAAATTAGAGAAAAATCCTTCCCTGTCAGGGTGGTAGGGTGGTCTCCCAGAGAAGCTGTGGCTGCCCCATCCCTTGTAGTGTCCAAGGCCAGCTGCTAGCAGCTCCTGGGGGCTTGCCCAGGAAAAGCTCTGGCTTTTCCCCCATCTGCCAGCTCCTGGGATTGCTGAAATCCCTGAGAAAAGTGGGTTTAGGGGACGTCCCCCTGCCTGGCGTGTCCTGCCCAGCCCACACCATTTTGCACCCCCAGGTTCCACTGCTGGGACTCGGGGGCTTCATTCCCACGGGAGCTGGGCTTGACCCTGGGGGAACTCCCTGTCCCAGGATGTTCCATTGGCAGCTAGATGTGCCACTCTGCTTCCAGAAGATGGGACAGCAGCAGGGAGTCTCCATCAGTGCTACGGGCAGCTGCAGCAGCAGCTGGGGATGGTTCAGCCTCAGAGCTCAGCTCCCCATGGCCCATCCTGCTACCTTGGGACTCTGGAGGGGACAGGAGTGGACACAATGTTCCAATCCCCTGCCATGGGCAGGGACACCTCCCACTATCCCAGGCTGCTCCAAGCCCCGTCCAACCTGGCCTTGGACACTTCCAGGGATCCAGGGGCAGCCACAGCTTCTCTGGGCACCCTGTGCCAGGGCCTCCCCACCCTCGCAGGGAGGAATTCCTTTCCAGTATCCCACCTATCCCTGCCCTCTGGCAGTGGGAAGCCATTCCCTGTGTTCTGTCCCTCCATCCCTTGTCCCCAGTCCCTCTCCAGCTCTCCTGGAGCCCCTTTAGGCTCTGGAAGGGGCTCTCAGCTCTCCCTGGAGCCTTCCCTTCTCCAGGGGAACTCTCCCAGCTCTCCCAGCCTGGCTCCAGAGCAGAGGGGCTCCAGCCCTGGGAGCAGCTCCGTGGCCCCCTCTGGACTCTCTCCAGCAGCTCCACGTCCTCCTGCTGTTGGCCCAGGGCTGGGGGCAGCTCTGCAGGTGGGGTCTCTCCTGAGCGGGGCAGAGGGGCAGAATCCCCCCTTCCCTGCTGCCCACACTGGAGATCAGCCCAGAACATGGGGGATTTTGGGATGCCAACGCCCACGGCCGGGACATATCCCAGGTTGTGGCCCCGTGTCACAGGAGTTACTCCATCCCTCCGTCCCCCCTGCAGCAGGAATGGCCGCGGGTGCCGGCCTGGTGTCCCAGGAGCCCGCGGTGCCCGGGGGAGGTGCCCGGGGGAGGTGACGGTCACTGTGACTGCGGGGCCTGGGCGGGGTCACGGCACAGGGCTGCAGAAGGGATGAGGACGCAGTGAAGTGTGTGGGGCCAGATCCTCCTCCCCTCCGGCCCTTGTGAGCTGGGGTTTGTGCTGGAATTAACACAGGGATGGAAGGGCCTGAATACCTGGCTTAGGAGCTGGGAGCCAAGCCTGGCTCCTGCTTTGCCAACCAAAGAGAACCAGGGGTTCTGCTCAGCCATCTCGAGGCCTGGACTGGGGCTGGCAGTGCCTGTCACTGCGCTGGTCCCTTCCCAAGTGCAGACATCTCATCCCACAAATTCATGCTGCAAAGGAAGGAGCTGCTCTGCCAGCACATGGCGGTGGTTCTCTTGCACAGGAGCAGGATTTTGGGGGCAGCTTTGCCCCTTCTGTGTCTCTTTGGAGCCACTGTGCTGTGTTCGGAGGCTGGAGGTGGGACCCCTGGAGCTTCCAGTTAGAAAGGGAGGGAGACGAACGGGCAGGAGGAGGCAGGGGAGCTAGTGACATCCCTGGGCAGCTCTCAAGGGGGACACAGTCCTTCCCACCTCCCTCCTCATCCTCACTCACCCGCAGGCCAGGCCTTGTTTTTCACTGCCTTTATTAGACTGCAAAGAGGTTTTTTGTACTTTTCTTTCTCTTTCCGGGAGCGGGTGTACAGCAGCAGGGAGGCAGGGAAAGCAGGAGAGGATGAGGATGGTGTGTTGGGATATCTCAATCCCCTGTGGGATGTAGGGGTGAACTGAGCCGGGGCTTTAAAGGCAAGAGCGGGCTGGGGTGCTGGTGTCACTGGTGGGTTTTTATCCAGCTGTGGGGTTTGTTTGTAATTCCTGCATTTGTTTAATGTCAGTTGTGTCTCCAGGATACAATCCTGGCTCTAAAGGCGATGCTCAACAGCTGCTCCTCACCCCTTCTCTTGCCACCTCCCTGGTGCTGCCCAACAAAAACCCTGAGCTGCTGCTTGTCCCCTGGCCTGACCGTGTGTCCCTCCTCAATCCCAAATCCCTGCTGTGAAGATCCCAGCTTGGCTGCCAGAAAGGCTCCCTGGTCTCCATGGAGAGCTGCCCTTCTCCCCCTTCCAAAAATCAGGGTGAAATTGAGGATGATGTGTGTCCCTCCCACGTGGCTGGGGAGGTTGGGATGTACCCTGGGTTCTTCCCAGACCAATTCCCAGCAGTTTATCTCCAATTCCTGGGAGTTTTGCACCGTTTCTTCAACTTGGCCAGGCCCAGGGGACTGGTGTGAGGTTGGAAGGGGGTGGGAATCCTGCAAAGGTTTTCGTCCTCCTTAATCTTTCACCCACCTCTTGAGCATCCCTGTGGTTGCCCCCTGTGTCAGCTCCTACTGCAGTGCTGGAAGCCCTCCCCCAAAAAAGCCCTTAAAAAGCCTCTGCATTGTGGGGTTCACCCAGCCAAAAAAAGTCCAGCTACTTCCCCCCAAATTAACTTCTCCTTGCTCCCAAACCCAGGTATTTCTGCAGCCAGCTCCCTGTGGAGATTTGGGGTGGGGAAGCTCTGCCAACAGCCCCGGGCCCTTTGCTGATGGGAGTCAGATGCTGTGGGGTTCTGGGTGGGTTTTGGGGGGCTCTGAAGCACGTGGGGGTTATTCAATGCAGAAGCCGGGGCTGCGAGGAGCGGATGTGTGGGGCTCTCTGTCCCCAGGGTGTTTCGGAGAGGCTGAGGGGGGCTCAGGGCAGGTTCCAAGCCAGGGGTGGGTTAAACGAGGCTGGGGAGCGCAGGGGGGCCGTGGCCCAGCCCGGGGGCCGCTAAAACCAGCAGGGCATCCACATGAAGGAGCCCAGGGCGGCGCCGGTGGCGGCCCCCGCCAGCAGCCCCAGGGCCATCTGGTCCCCGGAGACGCGGTAGGGATCCTCGCGCACGATGACGTGGGTCACCCCGGGAGCTGCAAGGGACAACGGGTGAGCCGGGGGGACATCCCGCTGCCCCCCGGGCCACCGCCCGGGCCACCCACCTCCGTACTGGTGGCCGTAGTGGCCGGAGCTGATGTAGGCCGTCTGGTGGGAGTCCAGGGGCACCGTCTGGTAGTAGTCGTCGTCGTAGGGGTCGTACACGTGCACCTGGGAGCGGGGGCGGGCTCAGGGCGCCGGGCCGGGGCCGGGCCGCGGTCACCCCGGGTGTGACAGCGTCACTTGGGGTCCCCCGCGCCGCTCAGTGGGGCATCCGAAGGGTCCCAAGGGCTGGGGGCAGCCTGTGCTCAGGTCACCCTGGCTCTGCCGCCCGCCACTCTGACCCTGTCCTGTCACCTTAATGTGTCCCTGTCACCTTAACTGGGTCCCCATTCCCCTTAACGGTGTCCCTGTCACCTTAGCTCTGCTCACATTCCCCATAACTGTCCCTGTCACCTTAACCGTGTCCCCATTCCCCTTACCAGTGTCCCTGTCACCTTACCAGTGTCCCTGTCACCTTACCAGTGTCCCTGTCACCTCAACTCTGCCCCCATTCCCCTTAGCTGTGTCCCTGTCTCCTTACCTGTGTCCCACCACCCCAGCTCTGCCCCCATTCCCCTTAGCTGTGTCCCTGTCTCCTTACCTGTGTCCCCATAATCCTGTGTCCTTGTCACCTTAACTCTGCGCCCGTCACCCCTTGGCTTTGTCACCTGCCATCAGCGGTGGCATCCAACCCTTCCCTGCCTTCTTCCCTGTGACTCCAGGGACTTCATTCCCTGTACCCTGCACAGTGGGTGTTGGGGAGCCCCCCCAAGCTCAGTGTCAGCCCCAGGGATAGCCTTCCCCTGCCCAAATCCCAAATCCCAAATCCCATGCCAGGATGGTGCCCCTGGGACGAAGCCTCGCCTCACCGGGGTGGATTTAGCCTCCAGCACGGCCATCTTCCAAGCACTGCAAACAAAACAGAGGCACTCACTTTTGGTGGGTGCTGGAGGGGTGGGAATTGTTCCCCTGCCTTCCCACGGGAACCTGGATGTGGCTGTGGGGCCGGCACTAATTTTTAATTCCCTGTTAACAAGCGCTGGGCTAACAGGTGAGATTTGGAACATGCTGGAATGTACCTGACACCACAGGGAGGCACAGGGCAGTCCCTGGGAATGGCCCTGGCTAAAATAAAGGCAGGCAAGAAAATGACATCTAAATTTGGGGGGAGGAGTGGGTAATGGATAAATTTCCATTCAACTGAGGTCAAGCTCAGTTGATCAAGTTCAGCTGAAGGTTTGCCACTTTTAATTTTTAAAATTTTTATTACAAAAATCAGTTTTTATAAAAATAAAATTGTTTTTAAAATTTAATATCCAATTTCTTTTAGAAATAAATAGAAGAGGAACAGTGCTAAAAAGGGAGCTTTGCCTCAAGCCAGTGAGGGCTTCATGTTCACCCTGTTTATCTCCAAATATTGATGAAAACCCTTCTCCAGTGATCCTCAGTCAGGCCAAGAGGGGATTTCTCATCCATGAGGAAACCCCATCCCTTCAGGAGACCAACTGCGTACAAATAGCTGCTTTTGGCTCCGGATTATTCAGCGGGAAACCCAAGTCTCCTCCTGCATCTTTTGCTCGGCGAGCGTGTTTGAGTAAATGGGCTGGGGGGATTTAGCCAAGGGTGGGATGTGGTGGGAGCAGGACAGGGCTCTCGTGCTGCCGAAGCTCTTTCCAGGCTGGGATAATACGGGTGGAAAAGCGGCCGAGGGGGTTTCGGCTTACACGGCGTCGTCCTCGCTCTCGGCACACAGCGTTGTCTTGGAGCCGTCCCGCAGCACCACGGTCAGCAGGCAGTCCCGGCTCCTCCCCTCGGGCGGCTGCACGTCTGGGGAGGGAAGGGGCAGGCTCCAGCCTCAGCCAAGGAGGTGTCCCAGAGACCCTCCCCGGGCTCCAAACTCCCCCTGGCACAAGAGCTGACGGATGCAGCCCTTACATCACTGCAATTCGGGTTTAATTTTGGCTCCGTCTCCACGTGTGGGATGCAGTCAGGATCTCAGAGGTTAAAAGCCAACACGAGGAATGAGCTGACGGGCAGAAACCTCCACCCCCGTGGCAGAAAGAACATGGAAGGGCAGAAAACTGCCCAAAATCTGCTCGAGGCCACAAGGCCAAGCTGCATTTGCTTTGAACTTGCCAGAGTTCAAATTTGGTAGAAACGGGAGATGCTCGTTGCTCGAGTGGGATCGTGAGCTCAAGCAAGAACAAAATCTTAAATCCATGAGGCTCATGTGTCCTCCCCCGTTCTCCAGGCTTGGCAGGACCCTCCGGTGAGCACAGAGCTCTGGGCCTGTGCTCCCACGGCCGCGTGCAGCCCAAGAAAGGCGCTTTGTGCGGCGGCCGTGGGCTGCCCGGGCCCAGCCGAGCTGCTGCTTTGTTCCCCTTGTTTGTGCGAGACGGCGAGGGATGAGTCAGGGCCGTGGGATCCTGTTTGCAACAAGCACAAACCAGGAGGAGAGTTCCTCCTTCCTTCCCCGAGGAGCAGCAATGGAAGAGACGGTGCAACGTCTCCTGGGGGCTGGCTGGGAATGAGAAGGGGTGAATGAGGCAGTCTGGATTATTTTGGGGGTGTCCTGGGTATGCGCAGGTGGAGCATCGTTTAAAAGGGCTGCAGCCCCATGGAGAGCCCTGTGTGGGATGGGGTTGGGAACATGGGGCTCGGAACACAGGGCTTGGCTCACCTTTGCACTCACGGCCGATCCTCACGTCCCGGCAGCTGTATTTGATGTGGATCCGGCCGTCCATGTCGCGCTGCGTCTCATCGTGGTAGTAAACCAAGCTGCCATCCAGGTACAGGACAAACCAGTTCCTCTTCCAGCGGCGCAGGATGGAGCCTGGTGGGACAGGGAGGAGGTGCAGGACCCCAGCGAGCCCGGTGGGATACGGCCAGCGCGCTCACAAGACCCGATGTCATCCCCCAAACTTGCAGCCGGATCCTTCCGTCCCCTGTGAGCCACCACATCCCACAGGACACCTGTGCCTGGCATGAGCACCCGGGGCAGCGTGACCAAGTGGCTTTAAATTTCAAAAGGCTGCCAAAAAAGCCATCAGGGCATCCTGGTGCTGCCCTGCCGTGCGCACGGGAAGGGATCCAGCCCCGGACACGGAGCCGTGTGCCTGTTCATGGCAGACAGCCCCTCTCTCCGCTTACGTAAATCCGCAAGCGGCTGAGCCACAATCTCCCTGCTGCCGTGGATTAACGGCCCAGGTCGAGGCTCCTCGTGTCCTCCCCAGCCCACCTCTTCCCAGCAGACCGCTCCGGGTTTTTCTGGGGGGCTCCCAACCTGGAAAGCTCAAGGGTCGCACTTACTCTGCCGCCAAAGCCAACCGCTCTTCACCAGCGCCATGGCTGCCAGAGGCTTCACTGGATCTGCTGGGATGGGAAAAATACTGGGGTTAAAGTGGCACTCCTGCCTCGCCTGCAGCTCTTCCCATGGCTCTCGCCTCCCCACAGCCTCCGCGGGTGAAGCGGGATGGGGATTCACCCTTATTGCTCCTGGTATTTTTGGGGGATGAGCTCAGCGCACGGGTTAATCGGGGTTAGACAGACGTGGGATTTTGGCATCTGGGAAACGTCGTGAAGGAGGAACTCCAGTCACCTTCCTTTCTGCCTTTAATCTCATTGGGATTTAGGGATTATCATCCCATGGAGGTAAATGGAGAAATCCGGGCCACGTATGAAAACAGGCAGTGCCTCCCCACAGCCCCAGTAACTTTCCATGGTAAATGACACCTACACTTGTTTATTTTCCCTGCCTGGATGGAAATTAGTCCTTAATAAGGCCATGAAGTCATCGCTCCCCAGATCCCCAAGCAGAGCCAACACCCCAGGGACAGGCAGGAGCAGTTCCCTGGCCACAGCCCCCCTATCCACCCATCAGCTGGGAATCCCAGCACACCAGTCATGGGAAGTGGCACCCCGGGATGGCCTCCAGGATCACCTGTCTGGATTCCCACTGGCTCTGGGGGCACGGCAAGGCACAAACACCCACCCAGTACTTCTGTGCCTGCGTTACCGAGTGCCTGAATCCCCGAGTATCCAGGTCCCTGTGGAGTTTGGAGCCCTGGTACCATCGCCCGCACTGCCCACATCCTCGGGAAATCATAGCCCATGAGTACCCCCATCTCCTGGCACCATCACCCTGCACTGCCCATATCCCTGGGAAATCACAGCCCATGGATACCCCCATCCCTTGGCACCCTCATCCTCCTGCCCTCGCACCCCCAGGTACGCCCATCCCTCCACGCTCACATCCCTGTGCTGCCCTCATCCCGCTCTGTTTGCAATCCTTCGGTACCCACATCTGGTGCCCTCATCCCACATCCCCTGGCATCTCTTTCCCTCCGTACCCACATTTTGTGGCACCGTTTGTGCCTCCCTCAGGAACCCGCAGCCCTCAGTACCGGCCCCCCTGGCACTCTCCGTGCCCCGGTATCCCCGCTCCCTGGTCCCGCCGTGCCCCCCAGCCCCCCGAAGCCGCCCCGCGCATCCCTCACCGGGCGGAGGCGGCGGGTCCCCGCTGCGGGATGCGCTGCGCTCGGCTCCCGCCGCCCGGCTCTGCCCGCCCGCGCGGCTCGCCGGGAGCTGTAGTCCGGTACCAGCATCCCGAAGGGCCGGCCGGCGGGAAAAATGCCGCTTTCCAGCGGTTTATCCCGAAAAGGCTGCTGCCCGGCGCCTGCGCGGCGGAGATGCTGCCGAGCTGCTGCCACCGGGGACGGCCGTGGTTGATGCAGCACCTCGGATCCTCACTTGCTGCTCAAAGCCCCCCTTTTCCTCCGGGCATGGAGCACATCCAGGAGCGTGGGTGCCCTTGGGAGGGGCCTCAGCCCGACCGGGAGCCCCGAATTCGGGGCAGCCACGGGGCTCCCGGGGGGCTCTGCTCCTGCCCCGCACGGAGCTGGGCATGGGGAGAGGGGATGCTTGGGGGATGCAGGATTTTCCTCCGGTGCTGGGAATGAGTCTGAGGAGGCATTTCATGCCAGGCAGCATAAATGGGGAACAACCCAAATTTTAAGCATCAAAGTGCTCGTCTGAATGAAATTTCCAAGTGGAGCGAACAATCCTCTGGGTCAGAACCAAGGCCTGACCTGGCTTCTGCTGGAATTAGAACCGTCCCAGGCTCTGGAGACGGATGGGCTCGAGTCGGATGTTCCCAAAGGCTGAAGGGTTGGAAAAGCTGCTGGAATTACACGTTACTGGAACCCTTCACCCTGCTCCAGACAGCTGAGGCTTTGCAAACCTGTTGGGAGGAATTAAAAAGGAGCTTAGGAGGGGATCCCAGGATGCAGAGACACAGTCCCGGTTCTGCAGCAGGTTTGGAAATTGGAGAGTGGGGAAGAGCAGGGAAAACATGAGGCTGAATTATTTGGGGAAATCAAGACTCAAGTCAGGTGAGAGTTGAGGCAGGGCTGTTGATAAAGATGTTTATTAAGCACATGACACCCTTAATATATAATAAAATCCTATTCCAGCAGGTTTTTCAATGTAAAGCCCTTTCCCCTCCTCTCCCTCCAGCGCCGGCTTTACTGTGGCAAACAGCAGAGGGAATTAAATTAATCCAGCAGCGTGCTGGATGATCCTAAAGGAGTTAAATTGGAATCACCCCGTCACAGGCCACACTCACAGCCTTGTGCTGGTTATTAGGCTGCAAAACATCCTCGTGGTGCTGAGTATTTATGAAATCAGGGAAATTATTTAGAAGTCATAAACTTTGTCCTGCAATGTATCCATAAAATAGTTCCCTTAGGAAGGGATTTGAGCTGAAAATTGGATTTATCCTGGGTTATCCACTGGCATTGGGCTGCCCCTCCATACAGACATGTGCCACAGGTTGGCATCAATTGTTCTCAAAGCTTTTCTGTTGTGGTTTTCCTCTTGGGAAGGAAATGGCGCCAGTGTGGGATTTGGGGGGCTTGGTCTATTTATTTTTTTATAAAGTGGGGTGGGGTTTTTTTATGTTAAATAGGATACATTTGGGGCACGCTGGGTGGAAACAGTGATCCAAAGAGCCAGGAAGTTATTTCCAGCCAACAAAGCTGTGCTGGTGGAAGAAGGAAGAGGATGCCATGCAGGAATACACTCTGCCCCTCGCTCAGGAGAGCCAAATCCTGGATTTCCCCCCATTTTCCATAGTAACTGGGCGCTGCTCAATAAAATGAATGAACTTTGATCTCTCCAGTTTGTCTTTCCTCCAGCTCTGTCTGCAGTGGCTGGTGCCTGGTGGGGATCTGCCCCATCCCAGCCACAGCCTTGGGTCTTAGCTAGGAAACAGGAATTTTGAAACTCTTTCCACATCTCAGGAAATCTGTGTTTCCCCCGGGGGAGTCTCCCCTGATTTTCTGCTGCTGTGGAGACAGAAGCTCTGGGGCAGCTGAACCTGGAGAAAGCCGCAGTGACACCCCCAACATTTGCTGTTTCTGGCATTCCCACACTTGGGACAGGTCGGCATCTGGTTAACGACCCCCCAAATCCCTCTGGAGGCTCCTTCTTCCATGGCTGAGCATGTCCCGTTGGTGCCGCTGGAATCCTGCAGGAGAAATGTTTCCTTTGAATGTGTTTCACCCCCTCCGCCCCCATCCCTGCTTGTCCGAGGGGTGGGAAACAGACTCTTGTTACCCCTGTCCGAATTCCCTGATTCCTAAGGGAGGCGTTCCACGTCCATTGCTCAGGAAACACAATTTACAGCGCGAATCTACAAAAGAAGCGCAGCAAAATACTTCTAACAACGAGTGTTGTGAGGGATCGAGGACGTGGGGACGCACCCTGCTCGCCCTGGGTGGAGACCCATAGGAATTCTCCATCTCCTTCCCAAAAAACGCCTTTCAAGCCCTAAACAGAGTGAGGGGCTGGTTTGGGTCTGAGAAGGACGCGGTAGAGCCCCATGGCGGCGGCGGCGGGGGGGGCGTGGTGCGGGCAGGGTCGGGCCCCGCGGATCACCGCTCCCGGCCCTCTCCCCGCCTGTGACCCTGCGCTCGCCAGGCGACCAGGGAGGGTCTCGCGGAGTCGGGATTAGATCCCGGCTCCCCGTGGAGCCCCTGGCACATCCCGGTGGGATTCCCGTAGCGGCCTTCTCCCTCCCATCAGCCACCGCGGACTACAGCTGCCGTCATGCCTCGCTCAACTACAAACCCCGCCATGCCTTGCGGCTGTAACCCCGTACTACAGCTCCCAGCACGCTCCGCGCCCGCCTGGGCCCTGTCGCTGCCTGTCCTTCCCCCGCCTGCCGTGCGGACTACACCACCCATGGCCCCCGGGCGGGGTGGCCAGTGGCGGGTCGTGGCGGCGGCGCGCGGAGCGTGCCGGGAGCTGTAGTCCCGCGGTGGCGGCTGTAACGGTCCCGCTGGTGGTACTGCCCCCCCCTTACCCCCCCCATTCCCGGCTGGCGGCTGTGGGAACAGCGGGAAGAGGAGGAGGAGGAGGAGAAGAGGGAGAGCTGCTGTACCGGCACAGGGGCCGCCGCCGCCCGAGCAACCGCAGGTAAGGGGAGGGGAAGGGGGGGACACCCCCGGGTGACAGCGACGGGAAAAGGATGGCGGCGTGGGGGGACCGCGGGGAGGGAGAGTGGCTGGTTGAAGGCTCGCCCCGACACCCTGAGCGGACAGGGAGGGGGCGGTGTGTAGGGAGCATCCCCCCACCCCCGCGGGGTGAGCGCCGTGCGGGGCGGGGGAGCCGTGGGGCGGGGGGCACCCGGCGCCGGGCTTGTCGCTGCCCCCTCCGAGCCTGTGTCCCCCCCGCGGCTCCGGCCCCCGCACGGAGCCTGTTGCCCCCGCAGGGGTGGTGTCCCCGTCACTCGAGAGCCTGTGTCCCCTCGGAGCCTGTTACGCCCCAGGGCTCTGTCCCCCCGCTCCCCCCGAGCCTGTTGTGTGCCCCCCTGCTCGCAGAGCCTGTTCCCCCCTCCCAGACTGTGTCCCCCCGCGGGCTGTTGTCCCCCTGGAGCCTGTTGTGTGTCCCTCCTCTCACGGAGCTTGTTTCCCCCCCCCCCCCCCC
>WBMZ01008635.1:0-13130 GCA_013400975.1 Atrichornis clamosus | reverse complement strand
CCCCGCGCCGGCCCCGCCCCCGCCCGCTCCGCAGCCAATCAGCGGCCGCAGCGCCCCGCTCTCGCTCTTTGTGAATGGGAGGAGGGGCCGGCCCTGCGCATGCGCCGCCCATGGACCCCGCCCTGCCCGCCGGCAGCGTGGCCGTGTCCCCCCCAGGTGTGCGGGTGCCCTCCGGTGTCCCCCGGTCCGAGCAGCGCGGCACGGCCCCGCAGCACGGCCCCGCAGCACGGCCCGGGCCGCAGGCAGCCCCGCGATGGGGCCGGGACGGCGGATCTGAGGCTTCGGAGCCCGGTGGAGCTTTGCGGACGGCGTCACCCCGCCATAAAGGGCCATAAACGGGGCAGCCGGGCTGGGATCAGCAGCGCCTGCCCGCGGCCTTTGGATCCCGGCCTGCTGACAAAGGCACGTCGCGGCCGAACAAACCAGCCCTGCTCAGCAAATGTTGTCCTGCATGGAGCCCACCTCAGAGATTCGGAGCCCAGCCCATCATCTGCACCACCAACTCTGGGGCCGGGTGCTTTCCTTGCCAAGGAAAGGTACCATCACCTTCTCTCAGGAGCCAGAGCTGAGTGGGGCTGATGGCCACATCAGAAAAGAGAAAAAAACCACCAAGTTTTGGGAGGATTTGGTCTGCCTGCACAAGGTCTTGTGCTGAAAAGGAGCGAGTGCTGCCCTGGACAGGCAGCAGCAGCCACCACAGGTGCTTTAACACTGTGTGTCAGCACGGATCAAAACCACAAGAAAAAAACACAAATTCCAGAAATTCTGATTTATCCAATTTGACTTTCTCTCTGCATAGTTCAGCTTTACCAGCTGCAATTTAAAATCACGTTATGAGGAAATGATTAAGCAAATGCACTTAGAGCAGTTTACAGTGTCCTTTCTCTACATTAAAAATAATGCATGGTTTGGAGATTTACTAATTTGGCATCAGAGATTGTGTGGGGCTTTTTGGGTTTTTTTAACTAGTTAGAGCTACACCTTGTCCCATGCTGAGCAGTAGAGCAATTCCTGAAGGAATTATTTAACAGGGTTAAGAATAGAAAATAAACCTGATTTGTTATTAAAAAGCACTAAACTGCAGTAGGAGCCACCACAGTGGGTGACAGGACCAGGCAACAGCCACAGCTGTCCCTATGCAGAAGGATCTGGGTGATTCAGGCACAGGACTGAGAAAATTAGACAAAAAGCAAGCCTACACTCTTGAGTTGTACCAAAACCTGTAAATCTGGCACCAAATTCCCAACCAGGAATGGACACTTTGTAGGGTGAAGGTCCAGATAAACAGCAAGGACAGGGCAAAGGATAAAGAGTATCCAGACCTCGCTCTGCTCTTTGAACACAGGCAGGACACAGTTCCCCGTGTCCAGGCCAAAAACAACAACAAAAAACAAGGTCAAACCTCCTGGAACTGCAGCATGTGCTGTGCTGGGGTGCAGGGACACCACGCAGACTAAGCAGAACTGTTTTCAAAGGATGCATTTCCATGGCAGTCAGTCAGGGGCTGGGAATTATTTCGGCAGGAGGAAGGCTGGGGACCCACGCAGAGCTGCAGCTCACACAGCACTGATGTTTTAGAGCTTTCCAGAACCAGAGAAAGAACTTTTTCCCTATTATCAGAAAGAATGATCACTCAAGGCCACCTTTGAAGTATTTGTGTCATTTATTATTGGCAACGCCCAGAACTATAACTGCAAACCCCATCTCGGCACTGGTTTGATTGTTCCTTTGAAAGGTGATTAATAAATTTCCTCTTTTTTTTTTTTTTTTTTTTTTTTTAAAAAAAGAGGTCCGTTGGCAGCTGCCAGAGCCTGGTGGAAGAGCTCCACCCGGTGGCATTCTGCAAAGGCACAGCTGGAGCCTCACTGCTGTGGGAAGCCTCAACTTCCACCGTTTCTCCTTAAAAGAGCAACGCAGACCTGGAGGGTTCACGCTGCTTCCAGTTGCTCTTTCCTTCCCCTCTTGCCTCTTAAGGAAACACAACTCTCACAAACAACAGAACTGCTCACTCCTGCCTGAGCTCTGGGCATCAGCTCTGAGCTCAAACCCCAAAATACCTGGAGAACTCCCAGGATAGGGGTCACATCCCTGGCTCAGGTGCAGCGCTGAGCCCAGAGTGCGAACTCACAGGATTCATCCCTTACAAGTTGTGTGTGACAGAACTGTGGCCATTCACGCTGATTTTGTGCTCTTTTAAGTGACAGAAAACACTGGAAGGTTGCATTTATCTTTTAGGAGAGAGGAACGAAGGATGGAAGTAACTATTTTCCCCTCAATTTTACCAGTTGTAGGAGATTATTGGTTTTCAGAGGATTCACCTGAAAGATTTCTCTGATGAAGAGCAATCAAAATTGTCAACTGCAAACAATCCCCTCTGCAACAGGCATCTTGATTCCAATTACAGGATATTTGGAATTACAATCATCGACCCAGGGAAGTTAAAATACACCCTGCCTCACTAAAGGCACTTTTACCATGTGAAAATTGGGCTCCTGAAGCTCAGTTATGGCTTAAACAGCTTCAGAATTTCCTCCTCTTGATGCCTGGTAGATTCCAATCAGGGAGGAGATGGTCCCCAGGAGCCCTACTAACCATGGAGGGAACCGTCCTGCCCAGAGGAATCCTGGAGGCAGCCAGTGGATGGCGTTGGAGAGATCTGCTGCGTCCGTGAGGATGCTCAGAACTTCAGCCTTCACCTGGGCTCTCAGTTTCTGCTGACTCCGAGGTGAAGATGTGCTGCTGGAAGCAAAGGTGACATTAGTGACAGCCCAGAATGTCATAATAACTGTGATGCCTGCAAATGAGGACTGACAGATGTGGGTAAATTACAGGAAAGATGGAGAGGGACTTTGGACGAGGGTATGAAGTGACAGGACAAGAGGGAATGGCTTCCCGCTGCCAGAGGGCAGGGTTAGACGGGATATTGGGAAAAAATTCTTCCCTGTGAGGGTGGTGAGGCCNGGACAAGAGGGAATGGCTTCCCGCTGCCAGAGGGCAGGGTTAGACGGGATATTGGGAAAAAATTCTTCCCTGTGAGGGTGGTGAGGCCCTGGCACAGGTTACCCAGGGTAGCTGTGGGCAACATGGTAGCTGCCCCATCCCTGGAAGTGTCCAAGGCCAGGTGGGATGGGGCTTGGAGCAACCTGGGATAGTGGAAGGTGTCCCTGCCCCTGGCATGGAGTGGGCCTGGATGGGCTTTAATGTCCCTCCCAACCTAAATCATTCTGGGATTCCGTCATTAGCTGCACAGCCATGGAGGGAAATCATACCACTTGTGCTGGCTCAGTTTTCTTCTTAACTGGAACAAGATTCTCAGCGATCTGAAAAGAACAGAGTTATTTCTCCTAGAGCACCAAACAGGAGGGTTTTTTTCCTCTTGCATTAACTGCTTCAGTGACGAAGAGCACCTCCTGCAGCCAGAGGGCCCTTTGTTTCATCCCGCGGTCAGGGCACAGGGATCATTCCCCGCCCCTCCCCTTCCCCGCCGGCCGTACCGCAGGATGCCCAGGAGCAGGGCACAGCCCCACAGCGCCGTGCTCCGCGTCCACCACTTCTGGGAGCCGGCGCGGACGATGCCGACATCCGCCGCCCACGCCAGGTGCTCGCAGGGGTAGTAGAGCTGGTTGGCCACGTTGCAGAGCACCGAGAGCCCCCGCACCACCGCGTCCTCGCCCTGCGGGGAGCGGCACATGGGGCACGCCCGCGGCGGGGCCGGGGCGGCTGTCGGTGGTCCCGGGACCCGCGCTCACCTCGGGGCCCAGCCCGTAGCTGCAGCTGTACCGGAGCATGGCCAGGTCGTCGAAGAGGCGCAGGGCGGTGCGGCAGGAGCTCAGCTGGGCCGAGGCGGCCAGGAGGCCCCCGGGCAGCCCCGCGGGCCCGGGCAGCGCTCCCCCCGCCAGCTGGCAGCCGTAGGACAGCGCCCGGACCTGCGGGGGCACGGTCCGGTCAGCGCCCGGCCGGACCGGCACCAGCACTGACCGGGTGTAGAGGCCCAAGGAAGGTGATGCTGGAGCCAGGACTGGTGATCTCTTTTTCTCTCTTTCCCCTCTCTTTCTTTAATCCTCTCTTTTTCTCTCTCTTTTCCTCTTTTTTTCTCTTTTCCTTTCTTTAATTCACCTCTCTAACTTCTTTACCCAAACCCCACTGCCCTGTGCTCACACACTAGGTCAGGGACTCACATACCCATTTCCATGCCAAGTGTGTAATAAAACTCTCTGATTGTTTGTGGACGCCCTAACTTTTGCCATTCCTTTCGACTAACGAGCACTTAGAAGGTGCTTCCTTCCCCTTAAGGGTGGGTCGTCACAGCAGGGTCGGGCTCCGTCAGTCACCGCCCAGTACCGGCGGGGTCAGACACCCCTCCCCGCTCGCCACCCCGCACCGGCGGAGTCAAACCCGCTCAGTCACCGCCCGGTACCGGCAGGGTCAGAACCCCTCACTCACCGCCCGGTCGCGGCCCCGGTGTGTCTCCAGCGCGGCCACAAGCCCGCGGAGCGCGCCCGCCGCCATGGCAACACTTCCGGGTGTGGTGTCACGAACGGGCGCGGGGTACGCCGGGAAGGAGGAGGACCCGTCGCCATGGCAACGTGGCCTGGCTGCCCCGCGGCCCAGCTGGGCCCTGACCGGCACGGGGCCCGCCCGGGCGTGGTGCCAGCCCGGGCATGGTGCCCGCCGTCCCTCACGGCCTCCGCACCCCTCCAGCGAACCCTCCGTCAGCCCTTTTCTCACCCCCAGTTCCCCCGTTCTGGCGGGTTCCAGGCCGGCCCCGCCGCTGGGGTGGTGCTGGGCCCGGCCGGTGTTGATTGCAAGGAAACCTCGGAAACTCACGGTCCCGGTTGTACTCCCACGGGGCACATGCACACAGATCCCCACATCCCCATCCTCACCTCGGAGACAGGGAGAGCTTCCCCTGTCCCACCTTTAGAGACGGCCCTTCCCCCAACTGAGTGATGGAAGGGGAACATTCCGTGTGGAGAGAGTGAGAAATCGGGCTCTCTACATCCTCCTACACCTTCCCGACCCCAGCACGTGGATCCCGCCCTCTGCCAGTCCAAGGTATTCATACAGGGTGAGCTGTTCCCAGTCCCCTCTGTCCCTCCTGGGCTCCAGAGGGTTCAGTGGCTCGGCACAGTCACACTGCTGTTAATTACAGCTCTTGGAACTACTTGGATATTTTGCTTTCTCTTTTTATAGCTGAATATCACAGAATCCCAAAATATCCTGAGTCAGAAGGGACCCACCAGGATCATCAGCCCAATCCCTGGCCCTGCTCAGACACCCCAACAACCCCACCCTGTTCCTGGGAGCCTTGTCCAAATGCTCCGGCAGCCTTGGGGCTGTGACCATTCCCTGGGGAGCCTGTTCAGTGCCCAGCACCCTCTGGGGAAAGAACCTTTTGAGTAAATCAGTCTTTGAATAAATCAATCTGATTTCATAAAACAGGTTCATAGCACTAAGCAGAGCCACTCCCAGCCAAGCTTTTGCTGCACAGCCTCTCCAGCTGTCTGGGAGTTGGGCTCGATGCTCCTTGTGGATCCCTTCCAACTTGGGATATTCTGTGATTCTGACTGTTCTACACTTGCTGTATTCTCAGATGATGCAGTTATCCCACCTGATGCACCACATCCTGTTCCACGGTGTTGTGACTCACCTCACTGCAATCTGGTGTCAATCCCTTTGCCATTTCATTATATAAAGTGGATAAAATGAATGATTTCTGGGACCTGAACCAGTGGCTTGATCTTTCTCCACCGCTACATTTGTTTTTAGAAGTTGTTTTGCATTTATTTTTGGGAGGAAGGAGAGGATTTTGATCAAAAGCTGTGCTTGTGCAACCTCAGGAAGGGATGTGGTTAGAGCTTGTCATGGAAGGCATTAAGAAAATCCTCCTCTGACGTTGCCTCCTGTTTCTCCAGCAGTTAAGGGAGAGGTCCATTCATGCCATGGATCTGTGTTTAAGACATTTTATTTACTAAATGTGGAACAGATCACAGTTGAATTGGTCTTTTCCTTGGCCCTAAACTTCTGGAGCAGCTCCATAACTACCATATGGAGTGATATTCCCGTAACTGCCATGTGAATTTCTTCATTTGCCTCCTCACCCTGGGAGTTGTTTTATGTTTGGGCGAAGGTTTTGAGCAAAGTGCTGACGGCAGAGCCGGCCTTTTCCTGTCTTCAGTGGAATTGCACATGGATCTGTGACTGCAAAGCTTTTCTGGTGCTGCCTTCCTAATTTACTACCTTGGATTTAATTTTTATTTCAATTCCATCTGTCAGCAGATGAAAGTTCTGTCACAACCACGCAAGCCATGCTGGTCCCATACAGGCAGCAGAAACAGTGACTCCCTAAAGACGTGCTACATCAGGCCCAGCTTTAACAGGCTTGGATTAACCACAGGGTGGCTTGGGGAAGTGGGTTTATATCCAGCAAAGCTGCAGCCTCCCCTTAACATCATCAGTTTTGGAGTGTGCTCCTGAGGTAGAGATGGGCCATGTGCACCAAATCCTGTCTGCTCCAGCCTCAGGTGAATCCTCTGTGGGAGCAGAGTCCTAGATGAGGAATATCTTGAAGGGAGAGGAAGGACAGGCAACCTAATCCTTAAGCCACAGAGCGCTGGAGGGAGGTAGAAGGTGACTGAGGTCCCCCACAGAGGGTCAGAGGAGGAAAATTATCATGGCTAGAGGTGTCCACTCATGGTAAACATCTCTGCACCACCAGCAGAGAAGGCTGCATCCGCCAGAGACAGAGGGTGCTGCAGCTGCCCAGGTGGGGTGACCCTTCAGGTAACAACACTGGGCTTAGATGTTGGGGCTGCCAGTTCAGTGGTGCCACCTCCCCGTTTCTCAGCCCCATCCCAGTGAGCTGAAAGCTGTTTTCTGTCCTCAATGAAACGCTCACACCGGGGGTTGCCCAGGAGGGCACAGAACCTCTGCAGGACTGAGCAGAGGGCTGAGTTCACACCCAAGTCCAGAGGCCCAGCTGAAATCCAAAAGGCAAACTCCCATGTGAGCTGTGTCCCCGTGGGGACCCTGGAAGGGCCCTGTCCCCAGGGGAAGGTGATGTTCTCCCTTCTCCAGCGACCGCTGACGCACTGTGAGCTGCCTACACGGCGTGGGATCTCCGAGCCGTCCTTGTGCTCTGCTCTTGGCCCGTCTCTGTGTTGTTACAGGGAACATCTATTTCTCAGATTGAATGAGGACACAAGGAGGTGTTGTGACAGCAAAAATAAACACTAGGAGATTAGCCCAAAGGCGTGGGTGACACATCCCTCAGGATTGCAAGACCCACGGAGCGCCTCTGGGCAGGGACTGGGGTGGAACGAAGCAGGTGGGGTAGGGGGAAACACAGAGGAAGGGCAGGAGATCAGAAACAGAGTGAGAGGCACCATCAAAGCTGTGTGGGGGATGGAATATTCCCTTATTATCTGTTTGGATTTTGGTGTCAAGGCCTGGAACCAAAGGTCAGTGAACAGTAGGACAGTGAGGCAGCTCTCCCCAGCTTGTGATGAGTGGGCTGTTTTCCTAGAGGTGAGCCATGTGTTTTTGTTGAGTTGGTCACTCACGTGGGTTTCCTGGCTGCTGAGCTTGCACCAACTCTGTTTGGGATCTAGGTGTGTTCCAGGGGAATCAGTGGGGGTCGAGTGAGCAGGGCCGGTGCTGCCTTGGCACAGCTGCCACTTCACAAGCTCTTCCCAGATGCAGATGGGTGTGATTCCTCGTGAGCCAGCCCTGAAGCCTTGGAGCTTGGGCTACTGAACTGTCCCCAGCTGCTGCAGTCTGTGTGTGAGCAGTGCCTGGACTCAGGAGCCCTCGTGCTTTCCTCTGGGGATTTGGCTCTGTGTGTCTCAGGAATGGGACAGTCTCTGCTCCACACGTACATCAAAGCAGCCGCGTACTCGCATCTTCCCCGTGCACACAGGCACCTCACATCAGTCCCTCACGCCTGCATGTTGTAAACACCTCAAGTCAAAACCTCGATTGCATCATTTGGTGGAGTAACAGGGACTTGCATCTGCTCCAGGTCCGCCCCACTGCTTTGATGTGACCCTGAGGTGGCATTGCCACCTGTGCTGCTGCGGGAACAGCCACGGGGATCAATGGTGGAATCACTCTTGGTGGCACCAGCTGGCTGGGAAAGCTGTTGCTGGGACGCGATGTGATTATTCATTCTCTTTTTCATGTGGATTTTGGTGCCAATTCAGACACAAAAAGTAAAACTGACTTTTGGAGTGAGGGTCTTTGCTTTCTGAACTCCTCTCCTGCTACTTCCAGCAGTGCCCTGGGAATGCCTGAGCCAGGAAGGCCAAACAGGCTTTCTTTGATTCCCCAGCTATGTGAAATCTGCCAGCGTGGTCGGTGGTGTGTGACACCCCTCCCTGCCAACGGAGCCACCAGCACGTCCCGGTGTCACGTCGGCAGTGCCTGTGACTCAGAGATAAGATGAAGTCACGTTTTCTCTCGATCGCTTTAAAAACACGTCCCTCGTCACCGCGGCCCCGTCCTGGGCACGGTGTCAGCCTCACGCACATGAGGTCAACGCTAAAGCATTGCCGCAAAACAGGGGCTCGCTCAGTCCAACCCCCGGGGAAGGCCTGCAGGGTGGGGCCAGTGAGGAGCCGGGATAAATCCAGGGATTTTGGTGTAGCCTTTGCTTTTCTCCTCTCCCTGCAAGGCCGCAGGCAGGCACCAGCCTCCTGGAGCTGCCGGGTCAGCAGCCATGCAGCCCCCGGGGCGAGTGCGGAGCCTGGTGGTGAAGCTGGAGGACGGAGCAGCCCACGGCAGCGGGCAGCTGCTGCACGGGCGGGTGCAGCTGGAGCTGCGCGGGGCGCTGCGGGTGCGGGCGCTGGAGGTGTGTGCGCGGGGCCTGGCGGCCGTGCACTGGCTGGAGAGCCGCAGCATCGGCCTCAACGTCGTGTACCGGGACTACACAGCCTACCAGACCTTCCTGTACCGCCGCTGCCAGCTCATCCCCGGTAAGGCCGGGGCACGGGGTGGGGCTCTGCGCCAGGCCGCGCGGTCGGGACCCTCCGCTCCCGGGGAGCCTCCGCCCTGGTGGGTGTTGCCAAGCCAGGGCAGTGTGTCCCTCTTGGACACTCTCTTCTCACCTCGAGGGTTTCTCTGCCACTGGTTTCTAGGAGGCTGCCGGCAAACCCGGGGCTGGGGAGCACGAAAGGTTTGTGGCTTTTGTCGTGTTTGCACAGGGAAGAGCAAACACAAGAGTCTGCTCACAAGTGTGGAAAGAGCACTTAGTAGTTCAGTCAATGTTTGTTTTCAGTTCCCTGATGCTGGGACCGCGTGCCAGGCTGGCACGTTGCTTAGATCCACTGCAAGAGGACAAGCCACTTGAATTCTTTGTGTGCTTGGGATGAAATGATCCAGAGCCGAGGGATATGGGACATCTCAACTGTCCATCCGCTCATTAACTCTGTCTTTTCTTAGGTACATGCATGTCTTTTATCCTCCCCTCCAATGACAGTGTGGCAGCCTCCTCTGTTGCTTTTCCTCCCCCTTTCCCTGCTTCTGATGGCCTTGTTACTATGTGTGGCCTGGTTGCCCAGCCCTGGAGGTGGCTGTGGGACTTGGGCTGAGGGCATTTAATTGTGTCAGTGGCCAAGTGCAACCCAGAAAGTGGTGCCAGCTCAATCTGGCAAATGTAGAGGTTGCAGGAATAAACTAGAGGGATGGAAAGAGGATGTGAGCTGCCTTCCTGGAGGTATTCTTGTCTCTGGACTGCACTGGATGGTCATTTTCTCTATTTCTCGATGACTGTGTGCCCTGCCATCTGCTCCAAACACCTGCACAACTCTGGAGTTTCTGTCTTTTGGCAGCGGCCCCTTGGCAGCTGCAACTGTACAAAGTGTCCCAATTACAATTAAGGCCATGGGAGAAGCCCTTGCCCTGGAATCCAGCGGTGAAAGCCCTGAGCACTTGGTCACGCAGTACTTGTTCAGTGTCCCGTTTGCTCTGAGGTGACAGGGTGAGTTTTATCCCCCATTATCCCTGCAGTGAATGTCTGTAGGGAAGCCACAAGCTGGGGTGAGCATATTTGGATTCTGCTGCTGGGATTGTGCGTGATAGGAGCCCCTGGAGCCATGTGGAGAAGGGCACTTGGCCAAGGGCTGCAGGAATTGCACAAGCTGCTCGGCCTCACCAGCACCCTGCACACCTGTAGCTGGGAGCTGATGATTCCTGGCCCTCACCTACTGCACAGGGAGTGCTGAGCTGGGCTACCTGGGGAGCACAGAACCTCGCCAGAACACGCGGGCTGGGATCTTATTGTCTCTGTCCATACACCATGCAGCCTTCCTTTGGATCCTGCTGTCTCCTGCTCTGTCCCCAGCAGCAGCGTGAGGGCCTTCCCGATGTCAGCTGGTGAGAAACGTGCCATCATCTGACAGTCCCTGTGACTGCTCCCTTTTTGCTGCTCCTCCATGAGATCAGCTGTGTCTGCGTGGTGTTTAAAAAATGCAGGTTTTGTCATGGTAACAAGGCAGTGCAGAGGAGGGAAGCCGGGCACAGATAAGAGCCCTCCCTTCTGCTCTCCCCTCAGCTGAGTTTATCTGCAGTTTCCTGGCAGGGTGGTGTGTGCTGGCACTGGGGTGCTGCGCTGAGAGACAAGAAAAAGGGTGCAAGGAGGATGTTCAGGCAGGGCCTTTAAATGTGTATTGTGTAATCATCTGAGAGAGGAAAAGACAAGGGGTTAATGGGCAAATGCAGCACAAGGAGAGCCGTGGACTCTTCTGCATGAGGTGATGGGAGGGTGCCCTAAGAAACATAAGTGATTGTTGTGCAGTGATCTTTTCTGCCCGAGGACCCTGCAGCACTTCCCAAAGGTGTAGTTCCTGCCTTGGAGAGAGGCAAACATCCAGAAGCCATTTTATTTTCATGGAGAACCCAGGAGAGTTGTGTCATCCAGGCTCTTGTTCCATTGCAGGGTGGCCCTCAATCAGCACCTGAATCCTTGTCCATACACAACACTCCCAAATCTGGCAGGGATGGAGCTGATTCCTCAATCTGAGAGCTTGTGCCTGAGCAAGGCTCTACATTGTCCCATCTCTTCCCCATATTGGGCCAGGGCAGAGCTGCTGACTTACCTATTTACCTGCTGTGTTCCCTTCTCTCTGGCTTTCCAGGGCCCCTCGTGTGACTCTGGGGTCACTGGGGAGAAGCCACCAGGTCCCAGCAGCGGATCAGGGAAGGAGAAGCCCCCTCTGAGCTGGGCAGGGTGTCAGCTCTTGCTGGGACCAGCTCCAACCTGGCCAGACTCTAGATGGGGCTGAAGAGTTGGAGATCGTGCCCTGTGTGCTGTGCCCGGCCTGGCTTCTCCGTGGGCTTGGGCACCCAGGAGCATTCCGGAATGGAAAGCCCTTGGCTGTGGTCACACAGCCCCTGCACCTGGAGATCCCAGGAGGGAGGAGAGACCCTCACCAGGCGCTGGGGTCCCAGAGGGGCCGGAGAGGGGCTGCCCTCCCCACGTGGAGGCAGCGAGGGACAGCTGAGGGCATCGCGTGCGGCTGCCACGGGAGGGAGGTTTGCCGGGATTCGCATCCCGTGGGCGAAGGCTGAGTCACGGCCGAGGGGTGTGTGCCGACAGGCAGGAGGAGGAGGAGGATGCCAAGGAAGGAGAGGGGCCCAGCCAAGGCTCCAGCCCCTCTCCAGAGCCTCCCCACCTCTAATGTCACTGCAGGGACACCAGGCGCCTTCCCAGAGCCAGTGTCACCAGTTAGCTCGTGCTGTGACGTGCCTTCCTTCCTCCTTTCCCTCTCCCTTTGCTATGATTCATGTTTGCTTGTGGCAGCAAATGGTCATGGACACAAACCACAGTCCCCTTTCCCTGGGGAGGGAGACAGACAATTCCAGTCCGGCCTTGGAAACAGCTTCAGTGGTGCCAGGCTTCAGCCCAGCTCATTTTAAGAGGCTGTGATCAACTGAGTTCAGCACAGCAGGTCCTGCCCAGCATGGCTGGGAGCAACTCAAAAATCCCCAAAACTTCGGCAGCCAAATGCTGAGTAACGTTTTTAATGCCTGTTTTGTCTTATCCCCTGCCCGTGCCGGGGGTGCAGAGCTCTGGTGCTCCGCAAACGTGACGATCATCATTAAAGTGTAAGTTTCTAAAGCTGCATTAACCCTTTTGTGGGGCACAGACACCTTTCTCTTCCCTTTTACAACATCTCAGGGCACTGCTAATGGTGACATCCAGCCTGGGAATCACCAGTTCCCAGTTTCCATGCTTTCACCCCGGCTGATCACCAGCAGCTGCAGATGCTGCTGGTGGAGCGAGTCCCCATGCCGTTCCTGCCCATGCAGGTGGAATTTGTCACTGGGTTTTGGAGCAGCACCACACAAATCCCAGCAGCAGCTGGTGGAAAACTGGCGCTCGCCTGGTTAACCAGGGAAGCGGGTTGCTCGCCCTGTCGTTGCACAAGCTGAACCCGAGCCAGTTCTTGATTTCTTAGAACTAAGTGATGTCCCAGACATCGCTCAGTTGGCCAGGCCATGCCGTGTCTGGAGCCCAGATCCAGCTGTGGCCTGTTCCGAGCCCTGGGAAGGGCTCTTGGGAAAGGAAGGATGTGGGTCAGTGTGTGGCGTGGCCCTGGATTGAGAGGGGCTGCTGCTCCGAGTGGGGAATCCCCCCTGGCCACAGCCCTGGCCGTGAGCCTGGGAATGGGGATTCTGGACAAAGATGGGTGGGATGTCAGGATTGGAGCTGCAAGGAGAGTTTGAGGGGCAAGGATGGGGATTTTGGGTGGCTGGGATAGGAGCTGGAAGGGACTTTTGGGGGGCTAGGATGGAGTTGGAAGGGAAATTTGGGGGGCAAGGATGGAAGTTAGAGGAGAGCTTGGGAGTCAAGGATGGGAGCTGCAGGGAGTTTAGGGGGGCGCTGAGCGACACGGCAGCAGACAGGGAGTCACCCCCTGAGCACTGCTCCCGCACGCGTTCCCGACCCCCGTGGGGGCGTCCCGGTGCAGCACCGGGAGGGGTTGGGGAGCCCCGCTGAAACTGAACCCGCACCCCGCGGTCCGACACCCGCCCGGGAGCCCTCGTCACCCCCGGGCCGGGCGGGGGGGCCGATCCGCACATGCTCCCTGCCTTGTTTTGCAGGGCCCGGCGGGGCCGCCCCGGCCCGGCCC